>JAJLTX010000076.1:0-62724 GCA_030568365.1 Myxozyma kluyveri
GCACGTGACGGTCATGTGATCAGTCTCCAAGCTAGGTTGAGCCAGTTCCCTTACAGAAATCATCTGTTTGGGTCAGTATTATATACCCCAAATTGTATCACGTGACGCGTCTGATGGGCTTTATATGTCGCATCAAAGTACAAAAATATAATAGGTTAGAGATTCATATACAAACACAGAATACATTAAACAGCATAATCTACAATGAGAGCGGTCACCGGTAAGATAGATGGCAAGAGCCGAAACCGCTCAGTAACTATCAACATAATCCGATTATTTCTCAACCAGATTCATTTTGATTCGACTTGCTGGCTACCAGGTTACCAAGAAGTTGATACTGAAGCATGAGTTGAACAAGAACAGCAATGATAATGACTGCAATAACACTTGCCAGAAGTGTCCAAATGGCAGTACGTTTATCTGAAGCAGCAACAACACCTTCTAATTTAACAGCAACAACTGATTGCGCAACAGAAACACTGGCTGCAGCAGTACATGATGGATTAATGGTGACAACTGTAACTGCAAAATCATGAGCAGCACGAATGATTTTGACTTCTCGTAAATTATCTGCGCGAACAAGTGATATTGATAAATCAGTACCAGCAACACAAGCAAGTTGATCTCGTGCATCCATTGCAGTAACTGCTTTGATACCTGAATGCAGTGCACGGACTGTACGCTCCGGTGCTGAAGAAAGCTGTTTTGTAAACTCAAAATCAGATGGAAGTGTTAATTTAAGTATTGAAGCTCCACCGCGTCTTAAGTGGTTCGCAACAAGTAGAATTGTATCCTGTGAAACAAATCGTACTCCTCGAAATGTAGTTGCAGGTGGTGGATAATACTCTTGTAATTTGTCGCCGTTTAGTGACATTAATGTAACGTTTTTTGGTGTTGTATATGCAAGAACCTTCTCACTCGGTGAGAAGTCGACGTCTTGAATCTCTGCTGGTTTGCTATTAGTGTCGTCGCTGTCTTCTTTGGCTACTAGTTTCGGAAATTGAGCCTGTAATGTCGGATATGTAAGACAATGTAGTTCGCCTGTTGATGATGAAATGGCGAGATATTTTGCTGTTGGTGAAAATCGTGTGCATTTCTGTAGTCAATTATTGTTAGTGTATAGCTCTTTGTTTTACTTGGATGAATTAGACGCACCTGAAAAACGTCGAGATCATCGGATCGGAAAAGTTGTTTCTCTTCAAGAGGCTCGATTCGATTATCAGGTTCAAACTTAAACATTCGTAAATGTTTATTTGTGCCTGTTTTGATATATTTCATACTCGAGTTAATTCCAACCGCAATTGCGCCCTAAACAAATTATTGAGTCGTTAGTCGAGTGTTGATCACTCCTTATTCAAATCCAACAGTAAACATACCTCATCTGTAACTGCAAGACTCATCGGTGAGTCTTCTTGCTTGGAGAGTACTCTCTCTACCACTAATGATATATTTTTCTTCTCTGGATCAACTTCCAGCACAGTCTACATTCGACAATTCAGTTAGTATTCATATTCCAATCTGCACCGAAGTTGACTCAATTTACAATTTTGTTTGGAACACCATTTTTGCCTTCACCACCACCACCTGCAACCACTAGTTTTGTATCTGTAGCGAATGCAGCTGCATAAACTGGATACTTAACGTCATGTGAGAATGCGTCTGTATGCTGTGGAGGTGCCATTATTCGTGTTGGGATGATGCAATTTTGATCTGAAAAAGAAACTCCTTGCTGGTTAAAATCCTTCAAAACTGACAATTGTTAATCAGTTTTAATAATATGATGTTTCGTTTGGCGATATATAATTGTGCTGGTTGCGACTGTGGATTCTAGCTGTATGAGCATCACCGAATAACAACCTTGATCTGCTTGTAAACTTCGAAGCTTCGTCGCGCAACAATCGTAAAGTCTGAATAAAAAGTTATGTTGTAGGTTAACTAACTGATAAGTAAACCCAATTAACCACTGTAGTGACAATTGTAAAATAGAAAAAAAGTATCGGTTGAAATAAGACTTGACGAATATATACATACGGTATGATCGCAGTCAGCTTCGAGTGAGCTATCAAATTGACGTGTGCGTTTGCTGCACTGGTGTATCAAGGGTCTAGTGACTGTAAGCACACTTATTTTATTTGTTGGTAGGCAATCTCGGTGGTTGAATCAGGATTTAAATCTATTAAAAATTGTTATTACTCGTGAAATAATCATATTAAACATTAATCTTTTAAATAAAATACAGCTCGTATGAATCTGATTTCAAGAAATCATCATACAAAATCTACGGACACAAATCGCCATTTACTCCACATCGACCGCCATCTACATCATGCTCAACATGCTTAGGAGGTGATCCCATCTTATATTTCAACTGCTTTGGCTTGACTGCCTCTGATTTCGGTAACTGGATACGAATTCCAGGTGCTGTGGCAGAGTCAGTCGTGAAACTTTCACCTGAGGAATCAATAATTGTGATTGCAAAAGGAGCGTCAAGATTCAGTGTTGCTTTTACTCCGCTGGAAGCTTCGAAATGTTCATATTGACTTTTTTTGCTTGCAAGAGATAATAAATCTTCAAGTTCGTCCGTTGATGCAAAAATCTGAATCATGGTGTTTTCTTTTGCTGACTGAGGCTGTGAGTACCGAGGGTTCGATGGATGCCGTGATTGCTGACTCTGCTTTGTCGATTGCAGATTATTAGCATATTGCTTGGTGGAAGGTGGTGGCTTGACAGTTGGTTGTCTGACTGAAGAATGCTTGTTGCTTGCTACTTTTGACTCCGGCTTTCCAAGTGGTGGTGTCTGAACCGACGATGGCTTCGTCGTTCTGTCACGATTTGCAGCTGCTTCGGTCTGCACGCTTGGTTCCTCAACAGTGCTGCTACTTCTATCGACAAGAGAGTTGATACTTCGCGAGTCGTCTATCTGGTTTTTGACAACATTCCTTGTTTTCCTCTCTTTATATGACTTACTCCAATCTGCACTCAACCTACTCAACTCTGCTAACTGTTCCTCTGTGAGCACTTCCTCAGATGAATCTTCCATACCAGTGTACGCAAATGAAGTTGTTGGACCATGATCATGATTTGCACGATGATCTGCAATGGCTTTATCAATTTCCGCACCGATATCCCGAGCACCTTCAGTTGTACTGCGCCATCCTAACCAAGAACCCGCTGCAGCTCCCATGACTGCAGTGTTGCGTGTTATCCATGGTGGACTAGTCTTTATTTTGCTGTCTGGGTTGCGATCGACATTGATGACTGCATGGTCGGAAGTTCCCATTGGTGTGGTGAAAAGTTGAAGGAAGAGGAGTGCCGCGATTGCTGAGGCGCAGACTCGGCAGATGAATCGCACAGATCGAATGTTGTAAGGAGACCACATTTTGTCGTATGTATGCGTGTTGATGAACCAAATAATGAGACGACCGGTAATGATAACAAAAAAAGAAAAGGAGAAAAAGGTTTTCATGCGAAAGAGAGACAATTATATAAGAAAAACGAGCAGATCGCACTCTGTCAATAGTAATTGACGGAGCATCGTGAAATCATCGTGACATACCGAGCCATACCGGGTCACCAGGACATTATGTGCACGATACACGGAGCATGCGTTGGTCACCAGTCACTTCTCTTTCCTAGTTTCTCCACAATTAACCGCAGGCAGGTACGGTGGCCACGAGGAAACTGACTAAATACAATGTGATATATATGTGTCGAAGTAATCGATAGATGGAATATAGTTATGCTGGATGCCACATGTGTCATGATCGACAGACGACCGCGTGGCATTGCGGAGAGAATAGGTGTAGCGAGCCGGTGTACAGTAAATATATAGCCTACATCTATATCAGCTTGTCTACCTTATTCATTAACGATTTCTATTTATCACATGTCAGTGCTATATTAATGCAGATAATTCATTCGACGTTGAAATGTAGATATGAGAGAAGTTTAGTGTAGACAAGGCATGAACGTGGACCCTCCATGTGCTCAGCCAAGCTCATAAGTAAACCGCGTGGCCTTAAGCGTTCACTTTTTATTACTGTAACCACATTTTCTCTCCTATCAAATTGCACAGTATAATTTGGAAATGATAGAGTATGGTGACAAATGGCTACAAGACTTGCTTGTCCGCGTGGTGCTTTTGAGAAGTCTCTCACGTGCACATGAAAACATGCAATATAGTACGTATTGAGCTACATATTTATTGGCTTTCGTGCAATATAGTACGTATTGAGCTACATATTTATTGACGAAAGCCAATGTCAATGAAAGTAAGAGCAGCAATTATTGGCTCGAATTAAATACTCAAAGTACAATCACATGCTGTGGTACATGAAGCTCTGAATTAGCGAGGTCGCTTACGGTTTGACATTTATCGACCGCTTGCTTACCGGCAAGCACGGACGCAGAAAGTCATTGAAATCAAGGTTAGTGGTATAATTGATTACCATGAGAGAGCGGCGAAGACGAGTTTATGCTTTTGAATTAAAACGAGCAAGAACAAGGTAGTGGTGTAAAGTGTATGTGTGTGATCGAACGCCGTCGGAGGTGTACGGTAACTAGTATACGGTGCAGTAGGATATGTACGCTGGTACTGTACAATAATATTCGTATAAATTTCATGGAGATACTGGATGACTACAGGCTGTACAATCTGTATACTGTATATGAAGTGCATGCGCTGACTGTGGAGCTCGTTAATAATCTGGGGCTAGCGAGAACTCTCTGTGACTGCATATATAATGGATTCAGAAGTTGAAAAATCGAAATTTTGTGGAAATGTCAGCCTGGTTGCAACTTCCAGAGTGGCTTTTTTTTCCTTTGAGCAGAACCGCGGACCGCGGTAGGGCCATATAATGGACTGAGGCGTCCGGTTGAACAGCGTGCGGTAGCGCGGTGCACGGACTTGGCAGGCGAAGTGATTTGCAATTGGCGAACGAACGGGAAAAACGGGCTGCGTTATAGGCGAGAGTAAAATAATTCATTCAACCTTGGATTTCTTTCACTCCTCGCCAGCGCGATCGTGATCCTAATTCGTCCGGTATGCGATCTCAGGGCGATGAGGCGCCTGCGCGACGTCACCTCTCTCGACGTCGTACGATCCCGCAACACGGGCCATTGATCTTACCTGTCATACTGTCAAATTTGCGGCGTTCGGATCCAAAAGACGGAGCTGTTCAGCAGATGGCAGTCACGATTGTTCCGAGATTGATTTCACAGGTTTATAGCTGTCAAAATGATTAGCTATACAATCGATATGTTCTGTAGATTATGTAGTTATCCTTATTGATCTCTCATCATTGCATATATACATGCACTCTACTGTGGTATAGGCGCTAGAAAGTGTCAGAAACCACATGCCGTTGTCTCGGTTTGAGCAACGCCGCGAGACGATAAAAGCAGGGTCCAAAGCAGGTGGTTCCTAATACAGTACAGTATGCGTAGACTATACTGTACATATACATGAATAACTGGTATAACTGAAGCTGGTAGAGCTGGTCAACGGACAACGGAAGATGCCGAAGATCGGCACTTCTACCGTCGAACCGACGCTATGGAATTGACTTTTGTCTTTTGCCCCGCCAAGGGCCCAAAACCAGACTTTATATTCAAGCACATAACGGTCGTTAATATACTTAATTATTGCACCAGCGACCAGCGCGTGAACTTGAAAAGCCACGAACAGCCAATATTTAGTTGACGCCAAGCCATGAGTTTTGAGCAGGATCCATTTTGTCACAATCGACAGTCTGGATCCGGCCGGCCCCTGCTGTAGCCCATGCAACATCACCGGTGCACCGAAAATGCCGACACCGTCGACACGCGCATGCATGTGATGGCTGGCTGCCACCAGCCAAACTAAAAGGGTCCACTCTTCACACTAACCCTACACAGCTGATGGCGCTTTCGAGCGCCTTTTGCTCGGCCTTGATAACTTCGTCACATTCGGTATGTGCTGATTTAATACAAGAGCAGCGCACTACACAAGTGGATCTCTGAACTTCCAGACCACTAAACCAACTAGCCACACTGCACAGCCATCTGAGCTCAATTATCAAACTGACGCCTCTTTTGACTGACGCCTACTTCGATAGAATTATGTCATTCATTGTGAACATTGAGCAGACATAATTAAGTGGGGTTGACGCTAATAGAGTAACAAATGAAAAATGAAACCCCGGCTCGCCATACACGCACACTCGAAGTGCAATTGATTTTCCCCGATACTGTTCATCTCCATATCGTCATGAGTTTAGAGCGAACCAATAACTACACACAAGCCTTTCTTTAGTTCACCTATACTACAAGTCTGCAACTGATTAAAGAATCAATCACATGTGTATAACCGTGCTTAATCAACAGGGATCCACTTAATTTGAACAGTAAATCACACAGCGTATTTAGACCAGATCGACTGATTTTCATATTACGGTGTACTGTATGATCCAGGACTCATGGATACATAATCCAATCATGCATGGTTCTTACTAGGAACGTACAACAGAATTAGATCCGTTCTTCAGCATTATAAATGCGGAAAGGTTATATTATATCGTACGATATCAAAGAAATTGGCTCAAAAATTCTTTAGAAGACATACGCTCAAAACAAAACTATGGTATAGGTATATAGTATATATCCTCCTTAACATGTAAACTGCTTCACTTCAAAGTAGAAACAAAAGTATTGGGTATACAGTACCTCAGAATGAAAGCAAACAAACAGTCGCTAGCCTGCAAGTTGTGCATGCACACGGGCCTATACAGCTATTCTGATAAACCCACAGCACTTACTGCTCGCTAGAATCAGTGCAATTTAGCTAAGATATGCAGCATTCTGCACTATCTATACAGCGCGTAAGCTAGCTAGCCAGCATTGCCTATATAAGACCACCCAGTGTTTTGCGAGTGAATAACTGAAAGTTGTAACCAGACTATCGTAACCTATACAGTTGGTATCTCACATGTTCCAGTAAGTACACGCATTGTGAATCCACCAATCCAGGACTTGAGAAAAGCACAGGGTCTAACCCAGGGGGTTAGGCAGTTGCCAATACCTAAGCGAAGCGACGCGTCAAGACGCGTTCAAATCAACACAAAAAAATCAACGCATACACACCAAGGAATTATGAATGCAAGGGATCGCACAGTGCTTAACCAACTGAAGAATACCTTATACTGTACTGTACCGACTGATCTAATTTGTGATATAAGTTTCAAATTAAAAGCACTCTCTTCACTCTTTTGTCACAGTACAGTACTTCGCGCCGTGTGATATAAACCAAGAACTGCCGATCATTAAAACATTCCTAATTAATCATTTTCTCAGTTTCCGATATCTAACTTGTATCACAAACCTACGCGGCGTTCGCGCCGTGTGGTGCATGTCAAGACCAATCAATACTGTCTCTAGATAGATCGGATTCCGCTCGAATAGTACTTGTGATGTTTGATGCCGCACAGCTACATATGCTAGCAGACATCATCCTCGTTTCCCAACTCTAGAATCATCGACAGACGACTGTGCCACGCAATGTTCAGTTCCTTCCCACTCGACAACAATAACAGATGATCGACAACTTATGTTCCAAAATCAAAGAAGATAGGTTATTCATAGCTTCAAAAAAGATTTGGGAATTCCTCGCTGTAGAGTCCCAGTCTAACACCGATGACTAGATAACATCAGACTGTCCCTCATATGAAATATTCGATTCGACATTGTGACAAGTGCAAGGGCTCTTGCATCCAGCAAAATAGTACTGAGGTGATTTGATCATCAATATCAAATGATCGATGGACAAAGGCTATCCCAACTTGTTTACCGTTATTGCGGATCCTTGGTAAGTTGATTGAATTTTCCTCCATATTTGACCGATAGTTACAGCTACTTCAGTTCAAGACGTTGAAAAAAAAAGACCTCGCTTTCTCCAGTTATTCTAATTTTGACAAGGAGATCCAGATTGAAACTGGAAAGCTCTCTAACAGATCAAAGACTTCCTGAAAAGCCGCGATCTGCTCTGCTAAACATTTCTAAACAAACTGCGTATAGTTAGAGCTCAGAAGAAATCCAGATAAATAAAAAACAGCACTTATTACTGACATTACTACGCCACATACCTATCTTCGATCTCCTCTGTACGATATGTGTAACGCGCAATCTCTTTTTTCAGGAATTTCACGTAACATTATATGAATTGAAGCAGAAGACTGGAAGTTATATACTAATAATGGTGACAGTGTAACTGGATATATTTGAGGAGATCGTATTGCATTTGTAGAACACAGACTTATACGTAGATGGTCCTATCAATTCTCATATGCCATCCATGCACAGCTTCATACATCTGAATGTGTACATACATCTTCGTTTACTGTACAGTACAGTACCCATATGATCTGAATCAGCGCAGATCGTCACAGTTAAGCGCTACGTACTTTGTGACGTTTCAAAGACCGCACGGCGGCACGCGTCGGGCCGGGGCTTGTGCGCCTCCAAACTCACTGGTTAAGGTTATCGCGAATGTAAAGCAAGCTCCAAAACACGATCTCTCAGATCTGGCATTGTTTTTCCACTCGATTCTACCGATTGCCATCTCGTATTCTGGTCAATTATTTTTTTTTAACATTAATAATGCCTATTGCTACTACCAAACTCGGCTCTAAGGGCCCAGAGGTCACCGCTCTCGGATATGGTGCCATGGTATGTTGCCCAGCTCAATTGGATTGATCATACATTCTAACTAATTTATTTTAACAATTAGGGTATCTCTGCTTTCTACGAGCCTAAGCTCAGCGATGAAGATGCTTTCGTCATCTTCGACAAGATGCTTTCATTAGGCGTTACGTTCCTTGACACTGCTCGTGTCTACGGTGATAACGAACTCGTCATTGGCCGTTGGTTTAAGCGTACTCCGGGTGCTCGTGAGAAAGTCTTCCTTTGCACCAAATTTGCTTTCAATGGTTACAAAATCGATGGTACTCCTGAATATGTTAAGCAGTCACTTAACGAGTCTCTTGAACGTCTTGGTGTTGATTGCATTGACCTCTTCTACATGCACCGTATGGATCTTTCAACTCCTATTGAAATTACCATGAAAGCTCTTAAGGAATGTGTTGAGGAGGGAAAGATTAAATACATTGGTCTTTCTGAGTGCTCTGGCAATACTCTTCGTCGTGCTTGTGCAATTCACCAAGTCACTGCAGTTCAAATTGAATACTCACCTTTCTCAATTGAAGCCGAATCTAATGGTCTCTTTGACGCATGCAAGGAACTTGGTGTTGGCGTTGTTGCATACTCACCACTTGGTCGTGGTTTCCTTACTGGAACATTCAAATCAATTGATGATTTTGATGAAAATGATTGGCGTCGATCAAACCCTCGTTTCATCGGTGACGCTTTCCAAAAGAATCTTGAACTCAGTCAAGGAATCACTGCAATTGCATCTGAAGTTGGTGCTACTCCCGGCCAAGTTACACTTGCATGGATTATGTCTCAAGGTTACGTTCCTATTCCTGGGACCACAAAACTTAACCGTCTTGAAGAGAATGCTGGTGCTGCTAGTGTTAAACTTACCGAGGAACAAATTGCTAAAATTCGTGCTTTCGTTGATTCAGCTGTTCCTGCTGGTGATCGTTATGCTGGAGAGTAAGTCTATAAACACTTTCTTTATTTTTCTATCAATTGGATTGAATTACTAACGTGAAATAATTAACAGGGATACTCTTCTCTACGCCGACTCTCCCGCTTTGTAATAAACATTTACATTCATATAACATAACATTGTATGTAAAACTACAAAAGCAAACCATTCGAATGAAAATAATAATCTTATGATACTGTAACAATCTATTTAACTCTATATCGTACAAATATAAAATGAACAAATAATAATTGGTGACTGTGATTCGAAAACCATCACTTCTAGTCACCTCCCAAATAGTAAGATGCAATGCAAATATAAAATAACATAAAAAATAAATAAACAAAGCAAATAAATAGCGACTCGGCCTTTTATCAAATATAACTAATAAGAGCCAACAAATGATGCATCTGCATGATTAGACTTTTCTCTTCGTTCGAGTGATATTAAAAATTTATCAAAGAAAACCACATTAGACCAAATTAAACTATCACGAGCATCTGCAGTTGCTTGCTTCTTTGCTAGCCAGTCGTTTTTACTAAGTTTTGATATTCTTGCAATTGCTTGACCATCACTTTCTCCTTTTTCTTGTATCCATACTGCAGATTCTGGAACTGCTGCATATGCTTTTAGCATTTCTCTTGTTAATATTGGGGGTGTTCCAGTGATTAAAGCAGAGGCAATTGAGCTTGATGCTTGTGATTTCAAATAATCATCCGTCGCAAATGATGGTACAAGTGCAACTGCTTTTGAAATATCGTCAAAGTATTCAGGAAATGGCTTACCCAAAATAAAATCAACTTTACTTCGAATGTTGGATGGTACACTAAGTTCCTTTCCATGTCCAATTAGTGCAAGGTTAAGATTTGGTGTATATCTTGCAAAATCATTAAATACATGGTTGTAATCTCTTCTCCATGGTTCAAGTTTACCAACGACAGTCACGTATGGGAATGTTTCATTGATGGATGGTTTATTGTTGTTTGGTAAATGGAATAATGGATGAACGACTGCGGGATTGAATTTGATGTCATCGGTCTGCCAGAGCTTGGAGAAGTTGTCGACAATGAACTGGCGAACATGTGGCGATAAAGTGACAAGGTACCATTGTCGCTTTTGAATCCATGGTTTCATAAATTCAATACCAGATCGAATGATAGCATCATCAGCAGTCTTCTTGTTCAAATCCCATCTATGCGCCTCGTGCACAAGGCACATGAATTGAGTGCCGCGCTCAAGCCACTTGGTGAAGGTTGCGTTAAGTTCACCAATGTCCTCAGGACATGAAGTGAGAAAGACCATATCAGGAGCTTCCTGTGGTAAAATCTTAACTTTTGGATCATCTGGAGAAGAAATGAAGCTTTTTTTATCCTTAAGGTTGACGAGATTAAGAGAGTTCTTGGAGTAGATGTCGAGCCATGGACGGACGCCAAAGCGATTGTACCCTTTGTCAGAAGCGAAGACGGTTACGTGGACCTCAGGCATGAGCGAGATAGAGTTGAGAACTGGCAGTAGAACCTCGTAATGATACCGTGGAGAATTGACAATGAAAACCTTCTTGGGGTAGTGAGGACCGTAGGTCAGATGATACTTCTTTGAGAGCGACACATATGGAGGTGTCAGTTTCATGCGCGTAAAGTCGATATCATGTGAAGCTTGATGACCAAACGAGCTGACATCGTCAAATTCAGGGCCAAGTTTCCTGAGAAAAGGCTGGTCCGCAGCGGTCTCCTCAGAAGGGGGTCTTGCAAGCACAGGCTCGTCATCAATGTGTTGCAAGGGATGCGGTGGCAGTTGACCGGTTAAAGCAGCCTTTGCGGTGTCGAGACTTGTGATGTCAGTGTCTGTGCTGATAACTGTAGAGGGATCGTGAGGTAAGCCGGACTGCGTGAAGAAAGGCTGGTGAATCGGAGCAAAGATGAGTGTGATGATGGCGAGCGCGACGAGGCACTGCATCACGATGCGCAGCCGCATGCGGCCAGGAAGAATCGACATTGTGCGCGCAGGGTTGATCAGCGGTTGGCGAGGGTGAAGACGAGGAGCTGTGGATGGAACCGAGAGGAGAAATTGGCAGTCAACAGGGTCTGGGGGCTGATGGCGGGAAGAGACGGACGAGGTCGCGAGCGCGTTAGGCCGCTGGATGACAGGAGCAGACGAGGTGCTGCGGTTCAGACAGACAAACTGGGTGTAAGACAGCCGAGGCCGTTACGCGTTTCTGAGGCGCAGAAGAACAAGCAGCAACAGCAGCAGCAGCGATGCGACGGGCGAACTGTACGAGCCGGAACAGGAGGCGGAGGAGCGAGAAGGAGAGGAGAAGAGAAGGGAGGGAGCGGCCGTAATCTGGCGGCTGGGGTGACGTGAGCGGTGGGTGAGGCACGGCGGCCTTCTGGACTGCTGCAGGGCCAGTGGTGATACCGCGCAACAGAAACTGCCAGCGGCCGATGCCAGGGTGCGCCGCTGGGACGCTCTGCAGGCCGCGTCCGCACAGGCGCCGCAGCAGCGGTACGGGCCCCGCGCGCGCCGGTGCAGCCACGGTGCGGCGCGCGCAGGGACACAGGGGCGCCGGTGGGTGCGGCGCCTTTCTTACTCAATGTGCAGCCGTGAATGGCAAAACTACAGTATATATGATTCTGGACCAGTTCAAATTGGAGAGCAGTCTGACCCTGCAGTAGCATTGCCGCCACCGAACATAGCGCTCTGTACTGTTCTGTACATGTAATCTTACTTCTTCACCGCCCGACGCCTCCACCCTCCACATCGTGCTCGATTCCTCGAGAGCACTTCACAGAGCAGTCGATTCAACACTCCAACGTCCTCTGCCGTGCTCTACAGCTCGACCGTCCTCTGCTCGTCGATCATCATCCACACCTCAGACAGCAGCGTGGATCTTCACGTGTGTGACTGCCGTTAAACGCCCAACGTCCCGTCCCGGTGGAGAGTCCTGTGTCATATATGCTAACACACCGCTGCGATAAACAGCATAATTATGCGTGCATATATATAGACTCATGAGGGCGAGGAAAATTCTTGCATCTGCGAGAGGTATCGTTTGCGCTGAAGACGCGATCCATTTGCCTGATCGGGCTCTCGATCGAGCAAGTGCTCTGACTGCTCTCGAACCCGCATCGGGCGCCCCGCATATACGAGCGCCGATTAGAGTTTCATTCCACTGCGCGTCCAGAACCCGTGTCCGCGGACCCAGAACAGCTATCTGATCCTGGCAGCGAGACAGCCATATAAGGGCCTTGTGGGTGCCCCCCGGGAGATCTGTCCAGAAGCGGTCTTGTACCGGTCCAACTACGTCAGCGTTTAGCGGATCAGCTCTGGAATTGCCCGACGTGTGCGGCTGTTTCGTCGACCGAATTCATGCAGACATGCCTGTATCAGCACTGGTCCACATAGACTCATCAAGACAGTAGCGCACTTCCTCGGCGCGTGGCAAACTCTTCTTCGTTTTGTTTCTCTTGCTCAATTGCTCCTTTTGGCTAGAATATCCAGCATTGAAGTGTGCAGCGACCTGCTTCTGAAGTTATTTGGTTATCGCTACTGGTGCATCTGTACACCACCCCACAGCTCTCGACATCACTCATCATGATGACCAAGACTTACAATCCATACGTCGTGGCTGCTGCCGCCACTATTGGCGGTATGCTCTTTGGTTTCGACGTTTCATCTGTATCCGCCTTCGTCAACAACCAAACTTATCGCGAGTTTTTCAATTATCCTAGCGATGTCACTCAAGGCGCAATCACCTCCGCCATGGCAGCTGGTTCTTTCTTCGGTTCACTGGTTTCTGGCAAATTATCCGATGGAGTTGGACGTCGTTACGCAATTCAGATTGGTGCAATTGTCTGGTGTATTGGTGTTATAATTCAATGCACAGTCATGTCAGTCGCTCAACTTATATTCGGTCGGTTCGTCGCTGGTCTTGCTATCGGCGTATGCTCATCACAAGTCCCGGTCTATATTGCCGAACTGTCACCCAAGAAGATTCGTGGTCGTCTTGTTGGTACTTTCCAGTGGGCCATTACAATTGGTATTCTTATCATGTTCATCATCGGATATGTCTGCTCAGCTAAAATTCAAGGTCCTGCAAGTTTCCGTGTTGCTTGGGGTCTTCAACTACTTCCTGGTATGCTTCTCTATGTTGCACTCATCTTCTTCCCTGAATCACCCAGATGGCTTGCAACTCGTGATCGATGGGATGAAGCAACTTACATCATCACTCATATTCAAGGAGGTGGTGATTTTAATCATCCTGAAGTTATTACTGAAATGGAAGAGATTCGTGAAGTCATTCGTATCAACAGATTATCTAAAAATGTCTCCGTGTTTGACCTCTTTTCTCGTGGTTCAAGAATGCGTACTTTTGTCGGTGCAAGTGCTCAAATGTATCAACAGCTTACTGGTATCAATGTGATGATGTATTATGTTGTTTATACATTTGCAATGGCAGGATTCGAAGAGAATGCGGATTTAGTTGCATCATCTGTTCAATATGTTGTTAACGTCGTTGCTACAATTCCTGCTCTTTTATTCATTGATAACTGGGGCCGTCGTCCACTTCTTCTTACTGGTTCAACATTCATGGCAGTTTGGCTTTTCCTTGTCGCTATACTCATGGGACTTAACGGCCATTATGTTGATTCACTTAACGGAAACACTGAAATCAGATGGGTAGTAACCAACACAACCGCCGCCAAAGCAATTATTGCATTCAATTACTTATTCGTTGCAACATTTGCACCAACATGGGGTCCCGGAACATGGATTTACGTTTCTGAAATCTTCCCGTTAAAACAACGTGCAATTGCAAATGGATTCTGCGCATCAATCAATTGGACATTTAATTTCTTACTTGCATTTTTACTTCCACTTGCATTTAAAGCAATTCAATGGAAAACTTTCTTAGTCTTCTGTGCCTTTTGCATTATAATGACTATTCATGTGTACTTAATGTTTCCTGAAACAAATGGTAAAACACTCGAAGAAATTGATTTGGTGTGGGATAATTACGTGGCGCCATACAAACGATCTAAATCAAATGGAAATATTCATATGGATGGAGATGATGATAATTTACGTGCATCCACACCACATTCAATTTTCTCATCTTCAAGAACAAGTAGTCAAAAGGAGGAAGAACGTCAAACTGAACTTGATGATGTAACTGGTTCGAATTCAAATTCTTCTTCAAGTTCAAGTACAAATGATGAGTATGACGCTGATGCAGTTTCATTTGTTACTTCTCAAGAGGTTACTGATGCAGTCTCACAACCTAGAAGTCGGTAGATTATAGTCATTTAATTTCTATGTTTATTTATGTATATCAAAGTAGAATGTTTGATGAAAAGTGATATTGGAATACACGAGGTACAAATATACAATCATTCGTAGTACCAGTCCTGCAAATACATCTACGTATTAGAAACGCTTTACTTTCACTCATTGTCGTTGGTTAAGTGTATTGTATTGTATTGTATTGTATTGTATTGTATTGTATTGTATTGTATTGTATTGTATTGTATTGTATTGTATTCCGTGCAAAAGTTTTCTCATCTCGTTCGCATTGATCTGTACCGGCTGCCCACAAACTTTCAAGGAAAGAGGAATTAAATCCAGAAGAAGAGACAACCGTAGGAAGGAGGAAAATTTAAATGGATGTTTTACATGCGTTTTAAGAAGAAAGGTAAGCCATATAGCGACCGTCTAGATGGTTGATTATTGTGGTTACTTGCTTTTTCCACAGATGGTGCATAAGATTTTCATGTGAAGCTGCATGAATACCAAGTAACGACTAACGGAGATCATATGTACTATATATAGGCTTACAGGCTTTATACAAGCTACATATAGTTATACTGTATACAGCGATTGATTAATTGAGCTGCCATATCTAAATCAATAGAAAAGATGCATATATCGTATTTAATTAGCAATTAGTTTAGAGTAGCTTAATTTACAGGATAATCTGATAAACTTTTACAGTGGTAAACACACAGCTATAATATGAATACTGTAGTGATGAAGTGACAGGTACGAAAACAAAGTACGAAAACAAGTATTAAGCAAATGTAAAACAAGTATAATACAAATGAAAATGAACGCAAACAATTAATTCATAAACTATCCTGTACTACACTATATAACTTAAACTCGAACCACATAATCTTGAAAATAATACTATACCGTACTCTATTCTTACTCTTATCTCATACTAATTACTGACTCCCACCTTAAAGTATCAGTATCAACGCCAACTTCTGATACTGGTACTTCAACTTGGTCCGGTATCACTTTCCCCAATCATACTCTCATCCACACTCGCATTCGCACTCGCACTCGTGTTCTCTTTTCCATTCATTTCGCTATCAGATTTAACTTTCTTCACGACTTTCTCAACATCATCATTCGTCTTGACTTCACTACCACTTTTCTCATCTTCTTGATTTATTCTTGAATCTCGCTCATTCTCAAACACTTCCTTAACCTCATCAAATCCTCGTTTAACTCCAGGACTATAATTTGACATACTTTCACTTGTATTTATACTTTCCTCATTTCTTGATTGTGGAATTTCATTCTCGTTTTCTTTTTGGTCTATATCTCGTCAGTTGATGCCTTCTCTCAGAAATAATTAAATCAACACATACCAGTATTCTCACTGTTGTTTTCAACCACCTGTTCTGAATTACTTTCACTCGCCACTTCACCCGCCACTTCACTTTCACTTGCACTTGCACTTGCACCCACATCCACACCCACATCAGCATGACCTTCATCTTCAGAAGACACATCAATCACAGAATTAATTCCACTTTGCGCCAATTTCCCCTCGTCAAGACCTTCATCCCCCGAATTATTATCAGATGAAGTATTAAAATACGACATTCCATATCCCTGTTGAATTAATGATGATATATTATTAAATTGTGAAATAAATCGTTTTTGCGTTGTAAATTGAATCACAAATGGTTCTGGTATAAATGGTGTTGCGGTTGTGCCATTTGTTGAATTATCATTGGCTAATAAACCTGCGTATAATTCGACTAGATCATACACTGTCACATCATGTGAGTAGTAATTATCCTAAAGAGAATCAGCCTCAGCCTCACATCACAGCTTCATCATAAAAAATGGATATTACGTACCTCGCCAACAGCAATTCCACCTAATTGGGGCATAGATAACACCAATTCATCCATACTTCGATCCATTTTCATTGCAAACAATTCACCCAGCAAAACGAAGAATTTCTCAATCGGCTGTGATAAAATGCTTCTATCATATTCAATACTTATAGCACCAACTTTTGCTACAAACTCATCTGATATATCCGAGGGTGAAAGAAGGTAATATTCTGAATCACCAAATCTAAGGAATACTGAAATACTAGGAAAATCAACTCGAATATTTCGTGTATCTGAAATAGGTGCAACTGCATCACCTGCAGATGGTGCTATTTCTTCGTCATCGTCATCAACATCAACAATTTGAATCACTTCAATTGTATCTTCTGCAACAGTTGCATCTGCAGTTCCAGTAGCGACACTTTCACCTTCACCAGCCTCTTCAACTGGATTCTCAGTACCAGTTGAATTAACTACATTAGCCTCACCAGTTACATCAGTTGCTGGAACTGATTCACCTGGCTCTTCAACTTCTGTAGTTTCATTCTGTACTTCAGTTACTTGTGGAACTGCGATTTCTTGCTCGATTTCGGATTCAATTATTGGCGTCGCGATTGATGATTGTTCAGATTGGATCTCTTCGGGCATCTCTGTGACTGTGGGTTCTACGATTGTAGACTCTGTGATGGGTTCTGCAATTTCAGGCTCTGTGATGATTGGTTCTGTAATGATTGGTTCTGAAATGACTGGTTCTGCGATGATTGGTTCTGTGATGATTGGTTCTGTGATGATGGATTCTGTGATGACTGGCTCAACTCCAGGTGTTGAAGCTGTCTCCTCAGTCATAGTAACAGACACAGGAGCAGGTTTAGCGTCAGATTCTTCATATTCATGAATGACTTCATCAGCTGCTTCCAACGCGACAAAAGTATCATCATTCATAACCAACTCAACATCTTCAGCAGGCTGTTCATTTAAATTCTCATTACCAGTGCCAAATTGAATTTCATCTTCTTCCATAACTGACCCAGGAGTTCCATCACCATCAACATCCATAAGCATTTCATCTCCATCATCTTCTGAAATCATATCAACATCAGATTGCTGTCCTGGTATATTTCCAAATTCTGGTCTCAACATTGCTTCTCCTGTTGCTGCTGAAGTTATGGTTGTAGTTGAAGGTTCAATTGTTTGTGTTATAACGGGATTTGATGAGCTGTCAGGTTGTGTATTGAGGTTGCTTGATTCAATATCAGTGTTCATTATTTTTACTGTTCGATATATGTCTCTTCCTTATCGATGTTTAGTTAGTCGCTAAATTGGTTAGTAACAACACTTTAGATTTAAAAAAGCAACAAAACAAGACAAAAAAAACACATATGATTTTAAAAACAATGGGATATCAATGGTATCTTGTCGTCAATTCGCAATCAGCCTAATCAACTTAAGTTTTATTAAAAGATAAACGTAAGAAGTTTCAATACTATCAGATCAAAAATAAAATGATCGCTTAATATCACTGTATGATATCGTATTAAAAGTTCAATTACGCATTTAAAAGATTAAATGAATCTCGTAGAAATCAAATGGTCTTTGCGGTGAGATCTTGACTGGATTCAAATGCTATGGATGCGAAGGGAAGCTGGGGACGCACAGCGCCCCATTGCGGCTACGGCTGGGGGCTGACCTCATTACACAATACCCTTTTCAGTTTACATTTTAACAGGTGGTACATACCCCATTCACAATGTCGACATGCGGCCGCGCAGCAAGGGCGACGCCAGCTTTGAAAAGCAGCGTAGGCTTGAGCGGGTCGAAGGAGAGTTGAGTACACGTTTTGAATTGAAGTGAATTGCAGGCGACTCAGTTTGATACGAGGATAGATATCGATAATATTATTTATAGTTGATATTTAATTTGTAATTAACTAAATAGTTGAAATTGGTTTAACTGTTTGTTTGATTGTTGACAATTGAGATTTGTTTCGTGGGTTGTATTGTGGAATAATTGGATTTTAAACGGATACATAGGATAGTAGCTTGCAATCATGGTATGTGGATTCAAATAATTACATTATAACCATCAATTCTGAAAGTTCAATCAATTTCTATGTGAATTGCGGTTATCATTAAAATAATTAATCAAATGCTAACAAGATCACAGGTTGTTTTGGCAGCATCAGTATGTACGCGAGGCGGTAAGGCAGTCTTATCACGACAGTTTCGAGATATGCCACGATCAAGAATTGAAGCCTTACTTGCGGCATTTCCTAAATTAACACATAAAGGAACTCAACATACAACAGTTGAAGATGATAATGTTCGTTATGTTTATCAACCTCTTGAAGAATTATACATGGTTTTAATCACAAACAAACAATCAAACATCTTACAGGATATTGATACTTTACATTTGTTTAGTCAGATCGTTACTACATTATGTAAATCTAATGATGAACGTGAGATTTTAGCAAATGCATTTGAATTGCTTAGTGCATTTGATGAGATTGTCGAAATGGGTTATAAGGAGAACTTAACATTATCTCAAATTCGAACAAATCTTGAAATGGACAGTCATGAAGAAAAGATTCAAGAGATTATTGCTAGAAATAAAGAACTTGAAGCAAGCGAAGAACGTAAACGTCGTGCTAAACAATTCGATCTTCAACGTCGTGAAGCGGCAAGACGTGGTAATCAAGCTCCTTCATTTTCATCACATAGTTCATTCGGTGGTGGTAATGATTATAATCAAGCTGCTCAAGCTGCTGCGCTTGCTGAAGCTTCATATAATGACTATAAAACATCTGCAAATACTGCACCAAGCAAACCATCAATTGGTCGTGGAAAAGGTATGCAACTTGGAAAGAAATCAAAGGCAACTGATATGTATGAGCATATTAAATCTGAAATCGGAGTTGATGATTCAATGCCACTTTCAGCATCAAGAACACCTGAACCAGAGGCTGTTTCCACTCCAGCTGCTCCTTCTCCTTACTCAGACAATGATGGAATTATGGTTAGCATTGTTGAAACTGTTAGTGGAGAAATTGCAAGAGATGGAGCTGTTCAAAACGTTGAAGTTAAAGGTGACTTGCAATTACGAGTTGCTGATCCTGCATTATCTAAGATTCGACTTGCTTTATCATTTTCCGGTAACTCATCAGCTTTCAAAACCCATCCTAACGTCGACAAGGCACTGTTCACATCATCTAAACAAATTGGACTTAAAGATCCATCTCGTGGATTCCCATCGAATAATAACCCACTTGGTGTCTTAAGGTGGCGTCTTACAGGAGATGCACTTGCACCCTTAGGATTTACATGTTGGGTCTCAGGTGATGGAAATCAATATCAAGTCACTATTGAGTATGAGCTTCTTTCAACTGACGCAGTTCTTGAGAATGTTGTTGTTTCGATTCCAATTATAAGTGAAGCAGCAGAAGTTAATTCAGATGCACAATATGAGCATGATGGAGATGTAATCCGTTGGTTTATTCCTTCAATTTCAGAACAAAGTGAATCTTCAGGAAGTTTCGATTTCACTGCTGAAGCAGATGACGAAAATGAATTCTTCCCAATGAATGTTTCATTCACCAAGACAACTCCTTTCGCATCTGTTGATATCGATGATATCGTTTCCGTCGAATCTGGTGACTCTGTTCCTTTTGTCAAACAAATCAAAGTCGAAGCTGATAACTTTTCAATCGTTTAAATCAATTTTTTCAATGATTTAAATAATGAAATGTTAATAAATTTGTTTTATCTCACGTACTGCTTGTCTTATTGTTCTAGTTTGTTTGCTCATTTGTTCTTATAAATTATTTCTGTATCTATCAAGTAGCCTATTTCATCATTATTACTACTAAAACTTAGTCTCTTGTGAATTAAATAAAAATCACTTTACATAATTTATAGATATTCAGTATATTTAATTCATTCGATTCGTACAGACTACCATAACATTACAGTACACATCATAATCGTACACAAATACGTCGTTCAAAACAATACCGACGACTTAATAATAAAAATATAAAATAAAAATAGAATAAAAATAATAAAACTCCATGTTTTTCTAATAGAAAATGCAAACCATATAAATAATAAGAAACCAAGCAAGTAAACAAATCAAACTAATGCAAAATATTGAAATAATTAGAAATCATGCGCGACCACGAGGAGAAACTGATCGTGACCGAGGTAATTTGTCGGAAACTTCGTCATCTCTTGAAGGTAGTTCACAAGCCACATGAGATTGTGAACAAATTCTTGTTGCATCATGACAACTTACATCAGTATCAGTTAAAGTGATTGAAATTAATTCGGTTCGTGCTTCAGCTGCTCGAGCAAGCAATAACCAATCTGAATGTTTTCGTTTGATACCTGTAAGATCCAAGCTCTCCAGTGAATGACACATTGATACAAGATAGCATAAATATTTCCAACCTCCCAAACCGACTTTTGTATATTGAAGCGAAAGCTTCTTGAGGGATTTGGAAGAAACAAGTGAAACCAAGATACTTTTAACCATTTCGTCAGAAATTGAAATGCAACCAAAGTAAAACTCGGTAACTGGAGTGAATGCAAGAAAATCAGCAAGCGCCTGCGCTTGTGCATACTTGAGTTCATAATTTGAAATCGGAATATCAGGTGAAAGATGTAAAAAGTCAAGAGACTCAAAGTGACCTGTTAATTGACCGTACAAATACTGCAATGGCCGTTGTTCACGAAGTTTGCAACATCGAGCAAATACTCGTGCGAGATCTATTGGCGTGCGAGTGTCCAGGGACGAAGATGATTTTGTAGACGGCGACGAAGATGAAATTGTGCTTGCAGTGCTTGTAGTTGATGCGACAGATGCTCGTCGAGCTGGCATGACTTGCGAAGTTGATGATGGTGGTTGTGCTAGAATTGCTCTTTGATGCTCATGTTGTTCATCTGATGCTGGAGTCAATGGACACTTAGGTGAAGGATTATCAAGTAACAAATTGGCTTTGAACGACGATGGTTCAGGTGACTTTGGTTGCCTGGCGAGCACCCGAGGCATGGCGTATGACTCAAGACCAACTTTGCCTGCGTGATGGCTATCGGTTATAGCTTTAGGAGTAGCCAATCGTTTTGCGCCAATAATAGCAGATGCAGGATGCTTTGTGTATGCGAACCGTGTTGAAGATGCTGCAGTGGTGTAACTAGGTTCTCTTGTGAAGATTGCATCGTCAATTTCATCAACTCGGAACGCAACTCGTTTCATTTTGAGATGTCGTAATTCTTCAATTGGACACATTGGTCGCTCGAGATTCTTGTTGAAGACAACTCTGCGACACTCGCTTACACCTCCGCAGCCTGGTTTACTTGAAGAGGCAGACATGCGTCGGAATGCGTTTGAGAAGAAGTTTGACTTTTGCGGAGGATCCATGGTTGAAGAGCGTTCAGGATTCGAGATTGAGGCGGTTAGCGGTTCTCCGAAGTTCGAGGAAGTATCTGCACCGTCGTTGCGAGTATCAGGACCAGCCATGAAACGCTGTGACAGTGAGTGAATCCAAGAAGAGCGGCGTGCGGTTTGTGCTGGTTGTTGAGGCAGCTCAGTAACAGTGTCTCGTGCCTGCTCTTGCTGCTTGGATTCGTCTTGCATATAGCTTGCGTGCCATATCGGAGCTTCGTTTGGCGCCTGGTCTTGCTGCGACGGCAGGGGCAGCGGCAGCGCCGGAGAAGAGACTGCAGCAGATAGCATACTGCCGTGCGCCGTGTGGTGCTGCTAGTAGTCGCGGGCGAGCGGAGAGCGGCGAAGAGATCGACGGGAAAAAAGTGATGCGGCTGGACGCCACAGTGTGATGCGATGAGATGAGATGAGATGAGCAGACGAGATAGGCGAGAAGCGGTGAACTCGAGGCCTAGCTGGTGAACAGAGAAGCGGTGAGGGTCAGACTGCGCGGTGCATTGCCGGAGTAGCAGGAAACAGGGAGCAGAGTGTTGAGTGACGCGAGCCGGCGAGGACGAGCAGCGGTGGGCGCGAAGCAGGTTTAACTGTTGAAGCGGGCGCAACTCTGCGACTCTGGCGTCACCGGCGAACAGACGAGGCGGGGAAAGCACCGCCGCAGATCGGCCCTAGCCCTGCGCTGCGCCACGGCCGCAGAGGGCGGACCCAGGGCAAGGGCCGCGCACGTGACTCGGGCCTGTGGCGCAGCATCACGCCACTGACGCAGTCTCCAACTTCTCCAACTCACCATCTGAAAGGGCCCCCGCCTGCGTCGGTCACGCCAGCAACAGCGCCGCTGTCTGCGCGCTGTTCATTGGCTGCGTTTTTGTCCATTTCGCGCTTCCGCCGGAGCAGCCTTGTTCCCCTGTGATCTGCGACTGCAGAGCCGGCGGCACCGCTCGCCGGGTCGCCAGTCACCGCCGTCGCCTTCGCCAAAGCCATTGCCAAAGCCGTCACCGTCGGCGTCTCCGCTTCTCCCGAGGGCAGCAGCAGTGGCAGTGGCGACTGCGACTGCTCCAGATCTCGCGTGGCACCAAAAGTGCGGGGAAGCGCCGTCGCCACAGGTACGCTGCTCCCACGCGCCACAAACACTGCTCCAAAACCCACCGCCCGGCCTCACGAACCCCTCGGGCTATACTGATCAGGGTCCGCGATGCCCTCTGCCAGCAACCCTCTGCCCCGCGCATCCGCGATATCGCTGCGACTCTGATTACTCTCTACACTCTATTCTATATCTCTGCTACTGTAGCTATCCGGGTTTCCGAGCTCCGAGTCGGCCCGTCCCGCTCGCACCTGACGCAGCGCTACATGCCTCTTCGCGGTGCAGCACGCACAATTGCCAATTACAAACACAAAAGTTCTATTCCATTACACCATTCCTATATGTTAAATGCTAATGCTCGCCAATCGCCAATAAACTCCTTCCATTTCTCGATCATTCCTGCCCCGCAAACCCCCGCGTCTTGCCTCCCTTTTTCCTAGCACGCGACACGCCTCCACCACTCTTTACTCGCCATCCCAACAGATCCTCCTCGCACGTGCGCTCTCTTCGTCCCTCAGCGTCGTCATCCTGGCGTATCGCTTACTCTATCGCGGATCCATGTACCTTTTTGCTTTCATAACCCAACGTAACTATTCATTTCCGACACAACCCAAGGGACAACCCATACCCATACCAAATCAATCCGCCAGTCAATCAGCATCAATCAGTATCAATCAGGAATCAATCAGCACTGTCTTCCCCTAACTCTATGACGATGTCTTAGCTGGTCTTGCCCCAAAAATCACACTTCCGACTCGAACGTTGGTCGATCCTTGACGAATCGCCTCTTCGAAATCCTCAGACATGCCCATGCTCAGTTCAAGATCCACGGGTTCCATATCGAGTGCTTTTGCGACTGTTTCCCGCTCGCGTACCAGCACCATAAAATCCTCATTCTCCTCTCCTTCACCGCTCGCTTTAGACCGTGCAATTGCTCCAATCGTCATTAATCCTTTCAGTCGCAACGCTGGACATTCACTTGCAATAAACTTGGCAGTCTCGATGACTTCTTCTGTACCTGCTGTAATTCCACTCTTATTCTCTTCGCCGCTGGTATTAACTTGAATGAAAACATTCAATACACCATGTCCTGCGGCAACCCGTGCATCATTCAATCTTCGTGCTTTCTTCATACCATCAACAGTCTCAACCGCAAATAAATTTGGAATCTGTGCTAATGTACCACATTTATTCGATTGTAAACTTCCAATGAAATGCCATTCAATATCAGTAGGTAATGAAGCCGCCTTCTCAACTAACTCCTGTACATAATTCTCACCAAAATGTCGTTGACTTGCACTATTATATAATGCAAGAATATCACTTGCTGGTTTCAATTTGGATACAGCAACCAACCGTACCTTATCAGCAGAAACACCTGTAGCGTTAAAAGCATCATTAACTCGGCTCTTGATCCCATTAATTTGACCAACTAATTCATCAACCCGACTAGCATCTGGCATTTCAACTTTCGAACTCGCCATTCTTTTCAAAATATTTGATGATCGAGTAGGTTTAGTTGCGTTAATGCCAATTCGAAACAGCGTTCTCATCGACTCTATGATTCATTCAAGATACGTTAGAATCAATTGATCAAAAGAAGCAGTTTGTTGTGCACCATCGTGCGAATTTGAGATTAAATTGTGTTCTTATTATTACTCGGATCAGTGGTACTTTTCGAATATTTAAGATTGAATCATTGGGTTTCATGATTAGCATGGAAAAAGTTATTTGTGCTCATCATCGAGGCAATAATTAAACAACAATTTGCCATATTCACACGTGCAACCAACAACAAACTGTGTAATAATTTAAAATAAAGGGATTTAAAAACTAACCTTGCGAGCAATATTCTGAAGCGAGCACAGAGAAAATATATATAGTATCGATAAATGACGATGAGAAATCTAAAAACTGATTCAAAGTCAGCTATACTTCTTCATGACATAAATGACGATAATATGTTTTAAGTAAACTCAAATAGCATCATCAACAGAGTAAGCAGCAGTGGTGGTAAACAGGGCTACAGTACAAATTTTTAAAAATATTCTACTTTATTAAAGAAAATAAAATATAAAATCAATGTAGCTTTAATCAGAGTATTTTATTCCTCATTTTTTATTTATTCGGAATTTGATAGTACATTTATTGGTTAAACATCATATTTTTGTGCCACTCACTGCCACCGACTCTGGTATTTCGTGGTCTTACCTCATTCGTCTACTGTATCAAGCGATACTTCAATCTAAACACTATTAATACTATTAGCAAATTGTACAACAATTAAATATTAAAGTACTCAATTAGGTCAAAGATCAGTTATTAATAAGTGAACTATGATCAGATAATTCCGTAGTTTGGCTTGGAGGTCGAATCATCAAAGCAATTCCGGGTTAAGGACTCTATGATTGGGGCGACAATGGTTCATCACGATAGAAATGTACATTACAAATCTTTGACATAAACGAGGCACTTTACTTAAAAGCAAAAGAAAGAAAAAATGTAACTCACATTATTGTAATTGTATCCGTTGAACTGTTATGCTCAATCGGATTTCAAAGAATTGTTGCAGGTAAGGAATTTTTTTGGTGAGAGAGGGCGCTACTTAAAGCACTGCAGTAATTTTTCTCAGTACCCTAACCCTTTTGTTCAGCTTCGCGTCAAGCGTTCTGCAACTTGGCCAAGGACCTCAGTTCAGGGCAGGGGGGTTCATTCGCACGCAGAGAACGTAGTTCCAGTTCAGCATACAGCTATATAGTTTTCTCCCCAGTCTACAATGCAGTTCAGACGTTATTTGTTCAATATAGTTATTTCAATAAGTAGAAAGTCAGGGCAACATTTCATATTCACTTTGCAGGCAATTCAACGGTATCACCGTACAAAATACCACTTTCTTGTTCACTATAACGGCTTCCTTTAACATCAGCAGACATAACAAAATCATGAATCTCTTTAACTTCCGCTTTTGAGAGTTTGATTTTAGCCGAGTCACAATTTTCAACAAGTCTCTTAGGATTAGTTGTACCAGGAATTGGGACAATATTTGAAGCGATTTCCCAAGCAAGTGTTAACTGACCAGTTGAACAATTTTTCTTATCTGCGAATTCCTTAAGTCTGTCAAGTAATTTCAAATTTGCAGGGAAATTCTCTTTAGAGAAACGTGGTGCAGTACGACGGAAATCACCTTCAGGGAAATCTTCAGGTGAGCGGTAAGCGCCTGTAAGGAAACCACGAGAAAGTGGAGAGTATGCGACAACCCCAACACCAAGTTCACGTGCAGTTGCAAGGAGTCCATTCTTTTCTGAATCGAGTGAGAATGGGGAATATTCAATTTGAATTGCAGTGATATGATGAACTTTGCATGCACGGCGAAGAGTTGCTGCAGAACATTCAGATAATCCAAGATACTTGACTTTACCTTCTTTAACAAGTTCAGCCATTGCACCAACCGTAATTTCAATTGGAGTATTTTTATCAATTCTATGACAATAGAAAAGATCAATATGGTCTGTACCAAGTTTTTCAAGTGATTCCTCACATGATTCACGAACATATTTAGCACTTCCATCAAGTTCAAATGATTCTGGATGAATTCCAAATTTAGTTGCAAGGAAAATCTTGTCACGGTTTCCAGATTTCGCGAGCCAACGTCCAATTGTTTCTTCATTATCTCCGTAAATACGCGCAGTGTCGAAAATTGTTACTCCGAGATCAACAGCTTTGTTAAGAACACCGAAAGCTTCATCTTCACTAACGTTATTCTTGTAGAATGCGGAAATACCCTATAGAGAAATTAATAAATTGCAATTGTACTCAATATAGGGAGTGGAATTCATACCATGCAACCATATCCAAGGGCGGAAACTGAAGGACCGTCCTTACCAAGTGTCATCTTGGGAGTAGGCATTGTAATTGATTTCGTAAGTATGTAGTATCAATTGAGTGTGTTTCAATGCTATGAGCAACTGCCGCTGTGGTGAATCAATGAAACCCAGGTCTTGAAAAGCGGCGACCTTTTGCTCTTTAAGTAACATTCTGAGTCGGTTGTCTTCGGGACTTTCTATCACTGAGGATCTGATGAATCGGCCGAGTTGATTCGCGTGGAGATGAGGCGCGAGACTCGACCGAGCCGAAGCCGCATAGACCATGACGCAATGCTCACCAAGGCACCGACTGTCATTGTTTGTACATCATAATTGCATAACTCCATAAACGATCGACATCTATGCGCCTATATCATGTTCATTTGCATGATGTACAATTCGCGTGTCTCGGTTATCTTCTCTACTACGGTATAATAATCCACTCAATTCAAACAAGTCGCAGTCAAGCACTCTATAATATACTGTACTGTAAGCAGTTACGTTTGGTGCTTTCTTCTGTGTAAGGAGACCTAACCCGTCTGTTCTGCAATCAGCATTTATATTCCCAGATCATTGTCATCGTATTATACTTACAATCTACTGTGTATCTCGATTTCAAGGGAATCATACTAACGTATTACAAAGCAGTGCGAATTGGAACTACGGTATTAGCAGCCTACAAGGGTTTCATGATTCAAATTTTAGCATTAATGAATTTCATTAGCAAACGTATCTATTCTACTTTTTCGATTTACTGTGCAGGAAGCTCAACAGTATCGCCGTACAAATTTGGCATCTCACGAGCACCATAACGAGTTCCCTTAACATCAGCCGATACGACGAAATCATAAATCTCCTTGACTTCCTCAGCAGTAAGCTTGACGTCAACGGCACCGCAGTTCTCAACAAGACGCTTGGCGTTAGTGGTACCTGGAATTGGAAGAAAGTTTGAAGCAATCTCCCATGCGAGAGTAAGTTGACCAGTAGTGCAGTTCTTCTTGTCAGCAAATGTCTTGAGAGTGTCAAGTAACTTCAAATTGGCAGGGAAGTTTTCCTTTGAGAAACGCGGGGCAGAACGACGGAAGTCACCTTCTGGGAAGTCTTCTGGTGAGCGGTAAGCGCCAGTGAGGAAACCACGAGAAAGAGGTGAATATGCGACGATACCAACACCGAGTTCACGGGCGGTATCAATAAGTCCGTTCTTCTCGGCTTCAAGTGAGAAAGGCGAGTACTCAATCTGGATGGCTGTGATAGGGTGGACCTTGTGTGCACGGCGGAGAGTTGCGGCAGAGCACTCTGATAGTCCAAGGTACTTGACTTTACCTTCCTTAACGAGCTCAGCCATTGCGCCAACAGTGATCTCGATTGGAACAGAGCTATCGATACGGTGGCAGTAGAAGAGGTCGACATAGTCAACGCCGAGCTTAGAAAGTGACTCTTCGCACGACTCGTGGACATATTCAGGGGTACCATTAAACTTGAAAGTGCCAGGAGTAACACCAAATTTGGTAGCAAGGAATATTTTTTCACGGTTACCAGATTGCTTGAGCCAGCGACCAACGATAGCCTCGTTCTCACCATAGATACGAGCAGTGTCGAACATGGTGACGCCGAGCTCAACAGCCTTGTCAAGAACTTTAAATGCATCGGATTCACTGACGTTGCTCTTGTAGAATGCGGAAATACCCTGTGACTGAGTTAGTGATGTTCTGGTCCATTGCATTGCTCAGTGAAAGAAGCATACCATACATCCATACCCGAGAACAGAGACGGATGGACCGTTCTTGCCGAGGATCATCTTAGCGGACATTGTGGCGTTGATTGTAGTTGTTGTGTAGTGTGAATTGGTTGTAGTGCTGCAGCAAGTGCAATGACGGCATAATCAAGAGCTCCATGTTCTCGACAGCGCAGAATGGTCTTTAAGTAGCCTGCTGTGCTCGTCGGTCGTCGGGGCCGGAACCTGCCGTGATGGTCTTGAATGGCCGGTGATCTGCTCCTCGGCCGACAGGGAAAGGGCAGGCCGAGCCGCACAGCTATTTATTATGTAAAATGAGCTCTTTGTTCCGTGTTTGACTACTAGAATCTGTACAGTTACACCTACATACAATTTCTGCATCCCTGGCTCGGCCGAGCTGCGAGGAGCCGGCGCCTGCAGTGACCGAGCAAAGTCCGCGATCCCCGCGACCGCCGGCGATTGACAAGCAAACGGACATGCGGTTATGTCCAGTATAGGTTACTGTGATGAAAAGCTGCATTCATTTGCAGATCGAGAATCACTCTAGCAGGAATTTACGGCTTCTTTCGTTGCGTAATTCAGAGCGTGATAGGCCGAGCGTGTTTACACTTGATTCCACGCCTGCCCTGTCGCGTTCCAATCGAGCTAACCTTCACACCCTTGGTTCCGTTGCGCACTCGTTTTGTGTTTCTAGTGTTGTTTTTCAACTTCGTTTTATTTCGCGATATTCGAGAGCTACCTACAGTACAACCTACAAAGGCGACTCTTAGCTCAGGGGAAGAAGCGTTCTGCACAGATTGGATTGCGAAGACTGACCGGCAAAAGAGACAATGACAGACAAATATGGACATCCAAGGGACAAGATATTGTTTCCTATCTACGTAAGAGTTTTTGATGAACTTGAAGATCTCGACAAGTGAGCTCTCAAAGCATAGCAATGTATTGGTTCTCTATCACTATGTTTCAGTTATTCCATATTGGCTTCAAGGGTGCTGATGCAACACCATATCTGTTCATTGGTGAGATCTTGCTTACGGCTACTCTTCCGAGCTTATTTTGGGAAAATGTTGACAAGGTCGACGAAGTTCTTCGAGTTGCTGGACTTATGATTCCATACTTTTTTGCAATATTTCAAATAGCCTATAATAGTATGCAAGACACGGTTCTATGACGTCGAAGAATCCTGGCGCACTTCAGGTCAACAAGGTAAGCTTTACCAACATAAAAGTACGCCTTTCGATGCATTCTGCGCATCTTATCGGTGTGCCATATACCAGACTTATACGTATAATTGTTTAATAGCTCAGTGGTTACTCTCACTCACTACTTAAGTATTATCCTTTTTGTGAATGCTGCTGTAGCGCGGTTACTAAAAGATTAAAGCGCCGCTTCCTATCTTCTACGGGTCGAGTTTTAGAAGTCTTAGTAATACAGCAAGTTTACTCCTATATATAATATACAAATTGCCATGCACCATCAAAACTTTTGGAAGACCCAAGAAATCAAAGTAATTAGTTTACAGATAAAACTTGTGCTTTTCTTTATCCATCTCTGGCCTATGCTCCCATTCCATTTCCTCTGAAATTCCACGTTGCATTCTTCGCAACCTTAATGTGAACTGTGGTCCTAACTCTTGTAATCCAACTCTCTCGCCATCTTTGAACATGTACCGATGTCTTCTGAAAAATATGAAATCACGCTGATTATGCAATGTAACAACTTGTCGTCCAACAAATTCTGGAGTCTGTGGGAATAAAGACTGAAATAAACGACCAACCGTTGCACCTAATCTTGTTGAGAAATTGTTAAGGATCAATTCAGGAACATGATTGGTTCCTCTACCGTGACCTGAAATTTGCTTTGGCATACGTAATGAAGTAAGTGAAAAGAACATTGTTGGACCTTTAGGTAAATGCACAAATGTTAACCCGTTAACAACTTTCTTGTCCTCTGAAATTACAATCAGGTCAGTATACTCTCGATTGATACAGAACTGCGAAATCTCCTTCATGGTGAACTTTTTTCCTCGCTTAACAAATTCAGATCCAGGAACAATATCTTTAAGTTGATCTGCAATCTCATATGCCTGCGCTCGAGCAAACTTGGATGTCGTAATTAAGACTTTTGGAGCTTTCCTATCTCTAAAGTACTTTTCAAACTCATCTTCTCCTTCCAACGGCACATTCACCGTCTCATCAAATACTCTCAATGACTCAATAGTTGATGGAATATTCTTCGCCAGCCGCTCAGCCTTAAGTTCAGGGTCATTAGCTTCCATCTTAAGTAGTTCGACACGAGCTTTATGCTTGTCCACGTTCAATGCTTTCTTAGCTGCGAACAGCAAATTCTCTCTTTTGATCTTGTTCTTCACTGAATTCGCCATATCTTTAGTAATAGGCGCCCGCGAAGGCGTCTTCTTCTTGCCATGAGTCTTCCGTGACGGCATCTTATGTCCTATACGACTTGTGTTCTTGTGTTACGTCGTCTGTGAGTCAGATCAAGTGCTGGTCTGGCAGTTCAAAAAATAAATTTCAGCCACGCCGCTCTCATATCCGTAGATGGGAGTTCGGCGGCTTTGTTACGGTGCAGCATTCACGAGCTTCTGTATACAATTTTACACTCTCCTGCCCGAGTATATGCACCATTACAATTCCAAGCCTAAGCACCGGGCGTCAGAAAATTTTAGACGCTCGCCTACTTCACCAAGACGACGCCGCAAAACCGATCCAGCGTGTCCATTGAAGACTCACCAGTTACTCTGGCTCATATTCGCAATTGGCGACCTTGACATATCACCACGACCTCGTCGTTTTAACAGTCTTCCGTACTCCTTTTCCTGGTCCTTCCGCGTTCGGTCGGAACACTGCCCGGTGTATGCTCGCGCGTCTCGCGTCGTCGTTTCTGCGCCAACCATCTTTGTCCGTTCACTCGGTCGCTAAGACAGTTTTTTCTGCCTCATTGCACTCAGCATCTACTACATACTCCCCTTCAGCTGCTGTTGCAACTTCTTCTGTTCCAGCATCTTCCCGACGCAATAGCAACAGCAATAGCAGTAGCCCCCGCAGACATTTAATTCCAACCTCCAAAATGTCTGCTCCTTTTGACCGTGAGACTCTTGAGTCTGTTCTCAAGCGCCGGTTCTTCTACGCTCCAGCTTTCGATATCTATGGTGGTGTTTCGGGTCTCTACGATTATGGTCCACCAGGTTGCGCCCTCCAAGCTAACATTGTCGATGTCTGGAGAAAACACTTTGTCCTCGAGGAGGATATGCTTGAGGTTGACTGTACCATGTTGACCCCATATGAAGTTCTCAAGACATCTGGTCATGTTGACAAGGTCAGTAAATGTTATTTCTTTGGTGATAATTGAGTGATGTACTAACTTGTGTATGTAGTTCGCTGACTGGATGTGCCGTGATAATGCTACCGGTGAGATCTTCCGTGTGGATCACTTGGTTGAAGAAGTTCTTGAGAGTCGACTTAAGGGAGATAAAGAAGCTCGTGGTGTCGCTGCTGAGGCTGGTTCTGGGGAAGAAAAGAAGCGAAAAAAGAAAGTCAAAGAGATCAAGGCTGTTAAGCTTGATGACGAAGTTGTCACTGAATACGAGGAGGTTCTTGCTAAGGTATGTGGATTTTGGTCGTATGATATGGCTGGCAGTTACTAAGTATTGGTAGATTGATGGTTACTCTGGTCCTGAACTTGGCGAATTGATGGTCAAATACAAGATTGTCAACCCCGCAACTGGCGGTCCTTTAACTGAGCCTCTTGAATTCAACTTGATGTTCGAAACCGCTATTGGTCCCTCCGGTCAACTCAAAGGTTACCTCCGCCCCGAGACTGCTCAAGGTCAATTCCTTAACTTCAGCAAGCTTCTTGAGACCAACAATGCCAAGATGCCATTTGCTAGTGCTTCGATTGGAAAGTCATTCCGTAACGAGATTTCACCTCGATCAGGTCTGTTACGTGTTCGTGAATTCCTTATGGCTGAAATCGAACATTTCGTCGATCCCAAGGATAAATCACACCCACGGTTCGCTGATGTTGCTGATACCAAGTTACGTCTTTTATCAAAGGATGTTCAACAAGAAGGTCGGACAGAGGTTATCGAGGTTTCAATTGGTGAGGCTGTCAAGACTGGTCTCGTCGATAACGAGACTCTAGGTTACTTCCTTGTCCGTATTTTTCTTTTCCTCACTCGTATCGGTGTCGACCCTACCAAACTTCGATTTAGACAGCACATGGCAAATGAGATGGCTCATTATGCTGCTGACTGTTGGGATGCTGAGCTCCAAACTTCATACGGTTGGATCGAATGTGTTGGCTGTGCTGATCGTTCTGCTTATGATTTGACCGTTCATGCTATCCGTACCAACGAGAAACTTGTCGTTCGTCAAGCTCTTAACGAACCTGTTGTAACTGAAGCATTTGAAGTTGAACTTGACAAGAAGAAATTTGGTCCTCGGTTTAAGAAAGATGGTAAGGCCATTGAACAATATCTTACTTCACGTTCACAGGATGAGTTATCATCGCTTGCTGATGAGCTTGCTGCAAACTTAAAGATTACTGTCGATGTTCCTGGTGTTGCCGCACCTGCTACCGTCGAGAATGATTTAATCGTCATCGAGAAGAAGACTCGTCAAGAGTATATTCGTGAATACACTCCTAATGTTATTGAACCTTCATTCGGTATCGGTCGTATACTTTACTCTCTTATGGAGCACAATTTCTACATTCGACCTGACTCTGATTCGCGTGCTGTTTTATCATTCCCACCCGTTGTTGCACCCACTAAAGTTCTTATCGTTCCTCTTTCCAACGATGACAAATTTACTCCACTTGTTCGTGAAATCGGTACTCTTCTTCGTCGTGCAGGTATCGCCAACAAGACTGATGATTCATCAGCCACAATTGGTCGTAGATACGCACGTAATGATGAGCTCGGTACACCATTTGGAATCACAGTTGATTTCCAATCACTTGAAGATAATACAATCACACTTCGTGAACGTGATTCAACAAAACAAGTTCGTGGCTCAGTTAACGATGTTATTGCTGCTGTTCAAAAAATGGTTGCAATTGATGTCGTCGCTTGGTCAGAAGGTACTAAAGATCTTCAACCTTTTGAATCGGTTTCTGAATAGAATCTTATATTTCTTGGAGAGCGGATTTAGTTTAATTGTTTTCTTATTTCGTTTTGTTTTCTATGTACCGTATAGCTAGATTTAGTTTCTTTTGTCACATATAGTACTCGCAACTTTTACCTAATCAAACTAGTCAATAATCGTAAACGATAACTGAACTATCTACGTATTATTAAGCGTGTAATATGTTGATGAAGATTGTATTTGATACTATAGTACCATACTGTAAATTTATTTTCTACGTGTCAAGATGATTCAAGTTTACTCCAAAAACCAATGTTGCCAAACCGTTTACAACTTGCGGTGCATGATGAGAGCTGATGCTTGGTGGCTTGGGAAAACAAGGGTATCAGCAATGACAGTGTTCTCACGACGAGAGACTATAGTTAATGTTAGTTATAACCGCGTTAAAACATGAAAAAAGTTAAAGTAAAATATCACGTACCAGCAAAGACAATGACCTCAGCAATGTCCTCAGCGATAAGAGGCTCAACACCCTTGTAAACTGCATCAGCCTTTGACTTATCACCACGGAAACGAACGACTGAGAATTCAGTCTCAACCTGACCGGGATCGACTTCAATGACACGAATGCGAGTAGCAATAAGTTCCTTGCGGAGAGTCTCAGTGAATGATTTGACTGCAGCCTTGGTTGCGCAGTAAATTGCGCCACCAGGGTAAGGCTCGCGGCCAGCGATACTGCCAATGTTCACAATGTCACCTTTACCGGCGGCCTTGAACATTGGGAGAAGCTTTTGAGTAAGAGCAATGAGACCGAAAACATTGGTTTGGAACATGATGTCAATGTCATTTTGTTGGATTTCACCAACTTGTTCAACACCGTGAACCATACCACTATAAAACATGTTAATAACGTTGTTGAATCGGGAAGAGTGAGTGAATGAATGGGTAACGTACGCGTTGTTGATCAGAACGTCAATGCTCTTGAATTCCTCGGGAATGCTTTGAACAAATGATTCAATTGCATCCATCTTGCTAACATCAAGTGCGGTAGTGAAGACCTTGCACTTGGGGAACTTGCCCTCAATCTCCTATAGGATCAAACACAATGAATATTAGACAGCCGATCGATAAATTAAACATATCATAACCAATTATTAATGACATACCTCCTTAATTGACTCGAGGAGGGTAGTACGACGAGCAGTAAGAATAAGCTTAACATCACCACCGCTAGCAGCGACGAATTCAAAAGCAGTTGCGCGACCGATACCTGATGAAGCACCAGTGATGAGGACGGTTTTTCCCGCGAGGCGCGAGGCGGCGGCAGTTCCAAACGACATTGACATTGTGGAGTATAAGTGACGATTAGTTAGTTGAAAAGGTAAAAGATGATTTGTATTGACTGAAGGACGCTGTAGTACTGCAATTGGCACTATACGAGTCCGTGAAGCTGCGATTCTGACGAGTAAGTTGGACAGGTCCAGAGATGACGCCGGAGAGCGAGCCAGAAAGTCGGTTGAAGTCCGCCGCAGAACAAGGCGCCGTCCCGGAACCCTCAACCCTGCCTGGTTCGCTCTCTCGATAACCGATGCCGTGGTACACGTGACCGCCGCGCGCTGCGGGCCCGCTCTGCCCCGTCTGGCGGTGTGTTCGGCCGCGAGAAAACCACTGCGCGCGCACCGCTGCCGAGGCCGTGGTGGTTGCCGTAGAAGCGATGCAAATGCTCGTAGTGCCGGTGCTCGCGTAGATGCCATTACTGGTGGCTGTTCAGTGCAATTGGCGCGTGAAGTTGAAAGGTCAAGAGGAACAAGTCGCGGTCGGCGCGTTCCCCGTCTTAATATTGTTTTGCTTACAAAAAATGTAGTGATCTTGGGGTGAAAGGGTTTAGTACTTGCTTTGATATTCATCGATCTACGATGTATTCACATGTGAACTCAAACATTCATTAATCGTGACTCTATATAATACAAAAACAATCTCAATATCAATCTCAAAAATACAAAACGTCACAAAAAAACCCTTAGGCCAAGACAAACTTCAAAAAAAATACAAAAAAAATACATGCACATGAACCTGAACAAAGTGTAAAACATTACTTTTTACAACATGTTATTCAACATCTTGGAAAACCAATTTCGACGTGGTTTATTTGATGAGATATATGGTCTTGGTACAACTCCTTCAAACATATCTAAATATCAAACGTGTTAGTTTCGTATACAAATTGAGTAAATCTAATAATTATCACTTACTGCTCGTTCTTGGTTCTTTGTTACGTTTAAATCCAGTCTTACTCTTACTCTTCTTTCGTGGTACTTTCTCAGTATTGCTTCGTGCTGATACTGAGGATGCTGGACGCAATGATGCTTGAAACTTTTTCCATTTACTCTCACCGTCCTCACTTTTTCGTGATGAACCTGATACTTCTCTTGTTTCAAAATCTTCAACATCCATACTTCGACGATTATCCGTACTAGAACGTGACCGAATTGACATTGCTGAGAATGGACGAGTGAATCTACTCTTGAAATCTTCATGTTGCGCTGCTGTAATTTCTTCGGGCGCTTCAAATGTTACTGATTTGCGATGCATATCTTTATTTCCTGATACTCGACGCTCCCCAAATGACACTTCTCGACGTGACTCTTCAGGTTCAGGTGCAGTATCTTTTCGGATTGATCTAATCTTCGCTCTCAAACCAGGTTGTTTAACTTTTTCTGTGCTAGGATCAATCTTAACCATAACTGCTGTAGATTTAGTTGCTTCAACAATTTCTTCTTCTTCTGTATAATATTCTTCTTCAAGCAAAATATCACGAGGATTTCTCACCATTGATGCAGCACTAACATGACGAATAGTTGTACCAGTTGTATTAGTACTTGAAGAGCTCATTGCACTTCCTCCAGATACATTACGGCTTGCATCAACTCTAGCGCTAATACTTGAAACCCGACGATCATGTAATGGTGATTGCGAGGAGGTATAAAAATTCTCAGTTGGAATAACATTTGCAATGTGAAGTCGACTACCAATTGATGAAATTGAAGTTTGTGTTGAGTTCTTACGCTGAGCACGTGTTGCTTTGTTCAGTGCTAATTTTCCTTTAAGTACTGGCGGTGTGTTAAGTAATCTCTCAACTTCAGTCGCAAATGCAACCATGCTCTCCTCCTCTTGCGCATCTGAAAATCTCTCCTGTCCGCTAATCTGCTGCTTAAGTGGTGTCTGTGGTGACTGTCCAACTTTACTCTCTCTTTTGCCGTTTTGACGAACTGGTGTGGTGACGCTTGATTTTCTAGTTGATGATAACTTTGGATCTGCAGATGGTGGAGCCATGCGACCTGTATCTTGAAGATATTGCTCAAATTCTCGAACCCAACTATCTTTCGATTCAGAATGTACCATGGCAATTGATGATTTAACAGGCTTTTGAACTGCTGGTTTCAAAGGTGGTGCAAAAGCAGCCATTTGATCGAGATATGGAGTTCGAACGCCCTCTGAGGTGGGTGCTGTTGAAGCTGAAGCATCTGAGAATGTTGATACGGTTCGCGGTTGTGATGTTGAGCTTGTTCCACTTGTGTTGCGCGCAGATGATGGTGAAATTCCAAAATTAAACAATTCCTCGCATAATGATTCCGCAAATTGTGCAGATACTTTACGAACTTCTTCGTCTTCTTCTGTTGAATGAGATGTAACTCTTTTAGGTACAGGTCCTTCTTTGTTTGATCTGACAATGTAATCAGGTACATGACCGCGAAGAGGAGCAACAGGTGATGATGATAATTCATCTGGAGAAGTATAAACGTCTGATGATTGATCCATTGCATCAGGTGTGATTTGTCTCGTATGGTGTTGATATTGTGGCTGATGCATACTAACTCTTCTATCAGTTGAAGGTGGTGATGATAAAAGCGTATTAGCAGCAGATGCGCTTTGTGGTTTACCAATTTCTGCAACGGTAGTTGGAAGATCAGGTAATGGAACATCATAATCAACATATGATTTATTCCGTCTATTCTTAGTACTAGAAGCTGTTGATGATTGACTTGACTTGCGTCTAGTATGAGTGAATGCAACACCACGTTTACGAGTTGAAGAAGACGATGAAACGACACTAGATGATTTTCTATGACGTGATGAACGTGATGGTGTATCAGTAACTTGTTGAGCAGCAGCTGTTGCAGCTCTTGCACGAGCAGCTAATTTCTCAGCTGAAGTTAATGGTTTGCGATCAGGTGACGATCTAGGTGTATTTTTAGCGGATGACATTTCAAAATGATCGTGACGATATTTCATCAATAAACAATAAAATGTCTTTTCAGAATTCACACCTGGTGCAAGAAGTTTTTCAACAATAACTTCTTTCTTCTCGCCGTGCCAAAGTGTTTGAAGATTCTTAATAATTTCCATGTCAATTTCCTCTGCTGAGTTAACTGGTCGATCAACATTAATAGGTAATGTATCAGCATTTTGAGTCGGCAGATCGGTTACTGGTGGATATTTTCTTAACAACGGATGATTGAGAATCTCTTGAGAAGAAATGCGTTCTTCAGGATTGACTTTGAGAATTTTCCAAATCAAATCTTTGGCGTGATATGATAAATCAGGTGGCATTTGAAATTTTCCAGCTTGTACTTTCATAAGAAGGTTACGAATGTTGTCGTCATCGAATGGTAAGTGACCTGTAAGCAATGCAAACAAAATAACACCACAAGACCAGATATCAGATTGTGCGCCATGATAATATTTTCCCTATAATCAAATAGCATTAGCAATGTTCCAGTCAAAATAAGTTACACAACTGATGACATACAGCAACAATCTCTGGACTGGCATAGTGAGGAGATCCACATGATGTTTCAAGCATCTTTCCAGAGGCTTCTAATGCAGCCATACCAAAATCTGCAATTTTGATGTTATGATCTTTGTCGAGGAGTAAATTTTCTGGTTTGAGATCACGGTGGCTATACACTAATTAGATATACTGCAGTAAAATAAAATATGACGCGTTTACGTACCAAATACTAAACTTGTGGCAGTAGTCCATACCGAGAACAATTTGTCGGAAGTAATGAACCGCTTCTGGTTCATCCAATCGACCTCTTTTGATTAAGTAGTCAAACAATTCACCACCTTCAACGTATTCCAAAATAAGATATCTAGAATAATTATGAGCTTAAAAGTATTACAGTTATAAAATAGGAAGACTCACAATTCTCCGCAGTTTTCCCAAACATCGTATAATCCCATAACATTTGGATGCTCAATAAGTTTCATGATAATAACTTCGCGTTCAATTCCATAAGGCAGTCCTGCTGCGTCAGTTCCCTTGGCCGTAGCTGGTCCATCTGGAGTACTAGGTGACTTTGGAACAATCTTGACAGCAGCAAGCTGGCCTGACTTAGAATGTTTAGCCAAACGAACTCTGCCGGAGCTTCCTCGACCAAGTGTTCGCCCAAGTCTCCATGGACCAACGTGTGTCTTGTGACGGTGACCACTTGAAGTCGAGCTTGTCGACATTTGTGAAACACGTTTGTCTCTGTTGTCATCGTAAAACCCATCATCGTGATAGTCATTTGACGACGACGCGGCAGATGAATATCTTTTGTCAAAATTTTCCTGCTCCATATCGTAGTCGCGTTCGCCCGCTACAGATTCTGCAATGTCTGTGGTCTGTGGCGCGTCCAGAGGGTAGAAATCAATGGGGGCAACAGGCTGCTGAGGGTGAGCTTGGCCCAACTCGTGGCCGTGGTGAACAGATCTTCGACGTTCTTCAACTTCCGATTGAGGTTGTTGTTCAAGCGGTTCACCGTTGCGTTCAACCTGGACCGGACGTGAAATCTGCGGTTGCCGCGGCTGTGTCTGTGTCGATGAGGCCGCAGAGGCGCTGTTGGCCGTCAATTTTGAAAAATGTTGAATAGCGGATGAAACTTTGGATTGGCCAGATGAGAAACGCTTTGCGCCAGGTGAGGAGGCGGACGAGCCGTCGTTGACGCTGCTGGTCGCTGCTGTGTTGGATGACGCAGCCGGACGCTGATGCGCGTTGGTGATTTCTTGAAAAACGCGGTTTGCAATCGATGGCTTCCTTACCGGAGCTTGTGCATCAGGCATTGTCGCGGTTCCGTCTTCGTGGACCCCAAAAAGCCTTCCCGGAGCACGCGACGCCATTGCGGAAGAAGAAAGGTGCTGCAGGCAACTCTACTGCCGCGGTTGTGGTCGGCACTGGAAGTCAGGCGCTGGCCCGTGTTTTTGTGCTGCAGAACACGGTGAACAAAGAAAGCAAGAGGAGCGAGCAGAACAACGCGGCGTGGGAGGATGCAGGATATCGACGTTGGAGTGGTTGGACGCGCCGGCGTCTGATCGCCCGAGACGTGTTTTTGGCCTGGTGGGCCGCACAGGCCGGCGCCTATTGTCGGGCATTTTCGCTGGCCCCGATCGGGCGCTAAACAAACACGGACAACGCGTCGACGAGCACGGGTCGGCCGCGCCTTGAGCGCCCGTTTTCCGTGCCCCATAACAACCAGTGGCCCGCGCCAGTCACGTGTGAGCTGGCTCTCGCATTCCACCGGACGCCGCAACGCGCTCCAGCGGAAGCTCCTCGACGAGCAGCAACTTCAGCACTCAGCAACATGTGTCAGTATCTGTACACTGAATACTGTACTCTGTATTCAGTCGTCATTCACTAGCAGGCTACTCATTCAGTATACGGTTCTCATTCCACAACCGTGGCCACGCAGAACTCTGCAGGGACATTATACGGTATGTAAATAACAAAACACTCATGGTTACATGCGCGCCTCGCGGAGTCACGCCCGAGTTAACAGCTTCGGCTTTGATAGGGCTTCTCGTCTCTCCGCCTGTCTCCGCGAGTTTTGCCGTTTCGGTCTGCCAGCTGTATATATATACCCGCAACCGCAACGCGTCCGAAACTCCCGTGTGGGTTTCCAAATTCCGACGCTGGCTCTCTATGTGATGGCCAGTGGCCCTGATAAAGGCCTCCTGCGCCTTCAACACCAGTCGCCATTGCTCCTCGGCTGACCTTACCATCAGCATTCACAATGGCATCGGCCAAAGTCCAACAATTCCCTTCCAAGACCCGTGTTGTGGTTTTATCCGATATCTCCAACGAGCCTGATGATGCTGAGTCCTTAGTTCGTTATCTGCTGTACGCAAATCAGTTCGAAACTGAAGGTCTCGTCGCAACCACGTCAACTTGGATGAAGAACAAAACATGTCCTCAGGATATGGAAGCTATTCTGAGAGCTTATGGAAAGGTCGTTGATACTCTTAATAAGCATGCCCATCCTAACTTCCAGTATCCTTCTGGTGAGCATATGCTGAATTTGCTTCGTTCTGGTCCTGCGGTGAGCTGCTTTAATTGATTTGTTTTAGTTGTACATGCTAATTGCAGTTGTTAGTGCTACGGAATGGAATGCTTCGCTGAAGGAAGATCAATTAGTCCCGGTGGTCAGCTTCTTGCCGAGCGCATTATCGCTGAATCCAATCAACCGCTTTGGGTAATTGTTTGGGGAGGTACTAGTGTTCTTGCGGAGGCGCTCGCTGAAATCTGCAAGAAATACTCACCTGAACAAGCTGCCAAGTACCGCTCCAACGTTCGTGTTTACTGTATTTCCGATCAAGACGATACCGGTCCATGGATCCGTCATGAGTTTCCTGATTTATTCAACATTTGTTCAATTCATCTTTGGTGTCAATATGGATGTGCTGCGTGGGCTGGTATTTCTGGTGATCAGTATTACATGTTTGATCCCGATGGGCCAGATTTCACAAAATTCACCAAAGAATGGATTAAAGAAAATATCCAGATCGGTACTTTAGGTTCAGCTTACCCTGATTATATGTTTATTGCTGAAGGTGATACTCCCTCTTTTTTATATTTAATTCAAAATGGACTGAACTACCCAGAAGAGCCTGAATACGGTTCATGGGGAGGTAGATATGGCTTAACAGATAAGAGTACAAATGGAGTGCAAGGCAAACATTATGCAGATGCGGCAGATTATGTAATTGGTAAGAATGCAAAGCCATTTTACTCAAATCATGCAACGGTTTGGCGATGGAGAGATGCATTTCAAAATGATTTTGCGGCAAGAATGAAATGGACAATTGATCCTGATTTTTCAAAAGTCAACCATCATCCTGTTATTATTATTAATGGAAATGAAGGTTGTTCTGCAATTACTGTTGAAGAAGAACCAACTCAACAACTTACATTCGATGCTTCTGAATCATATGATCCTGATGAAGGAGATGAGTTAACTTTTAAATGGTTTCAATACCGTGAAGCAACAGCAGTATCAAGACGACGTGTTTCACATCTTAAAATTGAACCATTAGACTTGTCAAATAAAAAAGTAATTGTAACTTTACCAACGTATGAAGCATCATGTGTTGATTTTGCTACAGGTACTGCTTTACCAAAAGGTCAAATTCTTCATTTAATTTTAGAAGTTACTGATAATGGAGTTCCTTCTTTAACTTCTTATAGAAGAATTATGATTCAAACTGTGAATAAAAAGTTATTAGGTGGTGGAAAAGTCACTCGTTAATTTATCTGTTTTGATGTACTTTGTTAGCTTAGTTGTTTATGCGAAAGGTGATCGGTACAGAGCTGCGAGTTGCAACGTATTAATTATGAAAATATACATTTCTATGTACAAGTTTCTATCCGGGAACTCTTCTGAGTCCTAACATTCTATCGTCACAAGGTGTCTTATTCTAAAACCGTAGCCACACAAAACTCCCCGTGGACGTCAAATTTCTTGCGGCCGACAGCAAACTGGTTCTCACTTCCTGCTCCAAAGATGTTCTCAATACAAACTTCGCTCAACCCGTCTGGCTCTACAGAGTCCTGCTCATCCCAGAACTGAATTGGTTCGACGCATTCAAAGAAAACGCGTCCCTTTTCACTGTCTCCAACTGAAAGCTCTAAGTCACTCTGTAACTGTTGATCTTTTGTCACCCAGAACTGAATCCTTGAACCTTCGCGAACCTGTGCTTCAGGGTCTAGCACGAGCATACCTGCCCTAGTACCCCATCCGCCACCTCCTGCAATGACCTTGTATCTGTTTTTGCCATTGACTAGCGCATATACACTGCGATTCTTGGGATTGTCAAATCTACCTGGTCTTCCAAATGTTTCCAGGGCCCTGGATGGTGGTGGTGTTTCGAGGAACAGGCCAGCAACAAGTGACTCCTCAAGGAATGATGAAGCTGGTTTACCATTGATCGATCTGATCATATTATTCTTGCAGCCTGTGACGTACAGATCGATTGGTTGATTTGTCAGAGCTGTTCGGTTTGTAAGTGGCTCAAGAATTGGTTCTCGTGTAACTTCTTCAAACGAAAGGTTCAGAGGAATATCCAACTGCATTTTTCCGTACAACATTGGCTCTTTACCGACCTCGTTTGCAACAACTGTTCCTGCAACTCCAGTTTCAAAGATTGTAGACGCTGTCTGAACCCGAATATCCCGAGCACCATTATTGAAACCTAAAGTCAGGTACGTCTTGGTAAGAATCCATTGTTCACCACCTTTGGATACAAATCTGCCCTGCGGTGCTGTCGTATCTTGACTAGTATGATTGTGTTCATGAGTTTCGCCATTTTTTGAATCGTTGTCTAGAGTTTGGCTGTGTTTTGAATCTAAGGTCATTGCCTCTTCAGTCCATAGATATGACAGGCCATCTCGCTTTCCGCCTGGTGGTACCACATCCACAATTGCGCCGTAAACCGAAAACGGGAACTCTAATAGTAATGATATTAGCACAAATCCAGTATTTAATGTACGAGTAAAATATACTAGTATTATCGCATTCTAACTATTAGGTGAACATACTTGTCTCAGTAATTGTGCTATACATGTCGGCTGCGTATTGTGGTGTTGCCAGAATGAGCAAACTGCTTGGCTTAAACTGCGGTAGCCGAATTATTGACTGTGCCTTGTCATCTGTCGCAATTTTAGAAATAACAGATTCATTATCCAGTCCTGCAATCTGAGACGGATGTATCACTGTCCCCATGCTATATAATTTCTGCGTTGAGCTCGGACTCGAACTGAACGACCGGAAAGCGAAATCTCGGCAACCATTTTGTGAAGTCCAATTCCACCGTATACTTGATATCCGATGTCTAGTATAATTCCGAATCGCAGACATTGCGCTTTTTTGTGTAAAGTGTGCTGTTACGATCCTTTGCTCTTCGTGTTCACCCCATCGGCGGTGTTTGCATCCGCGATATTTCACAGCTGATTTTTTGGAGCCTCGGAGATGCGCTACAACGCGCTCAATTTCCAATGCTTACACACAATTTCAGGGGTCGGAATTACGTCGCGCCTAGCGTGGCGCAGTCAGCTGCTGACTGCTGGCAGTGCCTCAACGGCACAGGTCAACGGATACCGTACACAGGATATGAGTCCCGACTTGCCGAACCACGAGTCTAGATGGACCTCGCTATATATAGTTAGAAATCCGACCTTCGCAGTCCAGCTTCGTCACTTATACAGTAAAGCAATACCCAGCGGTTCATAGACTGGCAGCTGTTCAGATCAAGATCAATTCTTCCATACGCATTTCCAACTTCGTTAGTAAAAAGGATACACGACTTTATACATCATGAGAGTTTTCAAAGGTGGAAAAGGTTCCACTGGCAGCCCAGACGGTATGTAATAACTTGCATGGATTCCATTTAGTTAGATTAGTATTAATAAGCGCTACTATTGGTTCAGAACCTCATATGCTCGTCATCTCAGCGGTTGCTGCGTACTGCGATAAGAAACAACCTTCCAGTTCAAAACTGAAGAACTTTTTCTCAAACTCACAAGGTGCTCAGGAACCGATAACTGAAGAGGTTACTCAGTTACCAACTATCGTTGAATGTGCGCAAGCGACTTCTCAAGCTGCGAAGGAAGCGGTTCGTCAAGTACGTAAACGATTGGAAGCTTCCAACTCAATTGCACAGTACAACGCGATTCATCTGCTACAAGTCTTGGTGGATACAGGATCGTCGGATATTCTCAAGGCAATTTATGAAGATCAAAAGCTTCCACCAGCTGTTTCCAAACTGTTTTACAGAGCAACCGATCCTTCGATACGACACGAATTACGCGAAACCATGAATTATTTCTTCAGTACTAAAGATTTTCTTCCCGAGATGCAGCCCCTTCTGCAAGCGTACTCTCAGTTTGTTCAGAAGCAGAATGAAGAACGGCAAAAGAGATCCAAAGGAAGGTTGCCTATTGTTGTGGAATCTACACATCCTACCTGTGGAACTCACAATCGACCTCGGAATACAACGAATGACACTTCAGCGCAAGAGAGAATTGCGGCTGTAATAGCTGAAGCTGGATCATCATCAAATTTACTTATGCAAGTTATCTCAAGTACACCAACCGCTCAGCTTTCTGGGAGCGAACTTGTACTTGAATTTTATGACAGATGCTCGCAGCTATCACAGAAGATTCAATCGTATCTCGGTCGTGACTGGAATCCTCCGATGGACGAGAATACAATGCTCTCTCTGTTGTCTGCCAGTGAGCAGATATCCCAGGCCATGGCTGCGCATAAGGTTGCTCTTGGTCGCGCTGCACAACTCGTTAGTCCGCCTCGAGAGTATTACAATCGATCTGGTGATACTGCAGCATTTGCGCCAAACGAAGATCTTAGAAATGCAACTGCATCTCCCTATGGAAATTACACTTCGGTATCGGACGCGGTACTCCCTGACGACACCCTGCAGTATTTCCCAAGACCGAGCCAGTCTCGAAGCACTTCAAATGCAACCTCGTTAGCCTCTACACCTGTTAATCAGCCTGCAGCTGATCCGTTCGCCGACGATGACGATGATTTATGGGTACGTACGATCTGAACCGTTGCTTAAATTTAATTTGCTAACATAAAGTGTAACAGGATCCTCCAACCACGAACGATCAAAGAGATACACAGCCGCAAAAGCAAACATATGCTGTTGTTTAATGGTCTAACTCTGCGCAAATATAAATGTAGATTGTTTGTTCATGTCTGCTATTTGCGGTACGTTGTACGTTGCTGGTACATGTATGGTGTTCGTTACGTCGAGTTACGTTGATTTTAAATGCATGATTTTATTGATTATTGAATAGACAGTCCTGCTTAATGATTACTGTATTTGGCATCAGATTTCACTATGAAATAGCAAAACGGCATAGTTTCGTAGTCAAAATGAGAATTGTGGTGTAGAGTCTAGACAGCAGCGAGCACGCGCACAGTACCCGAGCAGCGACCATCAGCCACCCTTGCGACCACAAGATAATGTGGCGGGTTAGGGCAAATTTGACCGCGAGGCTCCGTGAAGGCTTGAATGAACATCAACCGTAGTCGAAGCGTCGAAAGGTTCTGAGAACTTATCCAACAAAACGGTTCCACTGGCCACGTAGTCCAGTGCTAACACCACGAAGACTGCTGTAATTTATTTGAGTATTATTTATAGAGGCGGAGCTTGAAAGATTTGAATCTCAAATCGTTAAGTGACGCCGGTTTTTGTGTCACTGAATTGTCAGCACAACAACACAACCAAACTTGGCCAGCAGGTAACCACAATACAATTACAGTATCATCAACATGTCTTCTTACGAGAACGACCAAGAATATGAATATGCAGATGGAAGCGATGCTCAATATTCAACATTGGCGAATGTGATTGATATTCCTTTACGAGACGATCAAGAAGTAGTCACACTTAATCTCGATGAGGATCTTCCCGATGATCCAACTGAACTTTGCGATCTTTTAGAAAATGAAGAGGCAGATCGACAATTTTGGCTTGCTATTGGTGTACGTGGCTATCTTAGAGACAAAGGTTTTGATTGAAGCTAATTTGGTTGAATAGACTGCGTACAGTAAAGTTGGAAAAATTGACGAAGCGATTGAAGTGATTCAGCGAGGATTGAAAGGTATGGACATTAATACAGGAAATCGATTCTTAGTTCAAGTTCCTAACAGAATTTTGTCAATATAGCTCCATTTATTTTACGGAGTCCGAAAGAAGATCAAACTCCATTCCACGCTTGTCTTGCATGGTTACATCTTAAGCAGAGTCGAGATGCCCCACGAACAACGACATCTAGGACACTGATGACTTCGCAGCCAAGAACACAAGATTATTATCTCACACATGCAACAAGAGAACTTAATGTTACCATGGAGCTTTTTTCATCATGGAATGTCAATCTTTTAGGTCGAGGTATGTGCCCTTGTGTTACGACTGAAAATGATTTCAAGCTAACCAAAAACAGGTGTGTTGACAATTTGCAGATCAGTCACGAGCGAATCTTTAGAACAAGCTGGTAAAATGTTTGATGAAGCTCTCAAGACGGGAATGGGACATTCAAATCTCTTTGCATTATTTGGAAGAGCTCGAGTTCTATACAGCAAGGATAATTTCAAAGGTGCTTTAAAACTTTATCAACAGATTCTTGTCTCGCGACCTGACATCAAACCTGACCCAAGAATTGGAATTGGTCTTTGCTTTTGGCGCCTTGGATTCAAGGAAGAAGCTCGAATTGCCTGGGATCGTGCTTTGGAACTTGATCCGGAGAATCCAAATGTGAATATTCTAATGGGTATTTACTTTTTGGATCGCGCATTTAAGGATGTTACCAGCCCAGAATTTGTGACACTTTACGGTTCAGCACTTCAATGCACTCAGAAATCGTATAAGATCAGCGGACAAAAACTTGCATTGGCAGGTGTCACTTTGGCTAGTTATATGTTCTCAAAGAGTCCTGATAAAGAGATTGTTATTAAGCTTTGTGAAAAGATTTTGGATTATACTGCCGTTCCCGCGATCATCTCTGATGCGTACTTCTGGATGGCACGTTCATTTTATCATCTTCACCAATATGATAAAGCAATGTCATGCTACCAGAAGTCTAGACAAGCAAAAGCTGATAATGTAATGGCGTCAGTTGGAATGGGTCAAATTCAGATTGTCAATAATGATCTTACAGAAGCAAAGCTTACGCTTGAGAAGGCTATTCAAGATCATCCAAAATGCGCAGAAGCTATGCTTATGCTTGGTTATCTGTATGCTAGAGATTATCTTAGTGCTGGCAGTGATGCATCTACCATTGGTGCAAACGCCACAAGAGATCCGAAGGCTGCTGATACTGAGAAAGTAAAGGCAAGAGCATTACTTGAACGATACTTGAAGCTGTCGGAAGGAAGATCAGACACTTTAAGTACTGAAGTTTCTGTTTGTATTACTCTCAGTCAGCTACAGGAAACTGAAAGCATAGACCAATCTGTGTCGTATCTAGAGCGGGCACTTAGATTGCAAGAGCACGACGCGGAAGTTACTTTATCAAGTGCAAAACTTCTCAATAATTTGGGAGTTTTGTATAACCATAAGGGTCGTTATGATGAGGCACATGGATTTATCACAAAAGCACTGGACCAAGCCACAAGTATTGATGATATCATTGATGCCGATGGAAAAGAGTCGTTGTTGGTTACTGTTACATATAATCTTGGTCGAGTTGAAGAACAAATGGGTAATATTCCTGGAGCAGTTGAGAAGTATAATAAAGTTGAAGAACTTATGCCAGGCTACGTTGCTGCACGCATTCGATTATGTTATCTCGCTCTTGCGCATATTGATGACAGCTCAGCTATTGATACAAGTAAAGCATCATTGGAGAATGGTATCCAGCTTATGCAGTCATTGATTGAAGGAGAGCCAACTAATTTGGAAGTCCGATCGTTACATGGATGGTATCTGCACCTTCATCAACGTAAACGGCAAGCAGCAAAGAATATCAACGAAGATGTTGAATTCAAGCACTATAAACATACATTACAATACTATGACAAGCATGATAAATACGCACTTACTGCTATGGGTAATGTACATTTAATGTATGCTAGAGAAATGCGACCAACAAATGAAGCTGAGGCTGAGCGTCGGAAACGAATGTATGAACGTGCTGTTGACTTTTTTGAGAAAGGTCTTCAGCTTGATCGAAGGAATGCTTATGCCGCACAAGGTATCGCTATTGCTTTGGCAGAAAACAAAAAAGTTGATAAAGCTGTGGGTATCTTCAGCAAGATTAGAGAAACACTTAATGATGTGTCCGCGTTCATTAATCTTGGACATTGTTTGGCTGAATTGAAGTACTATTCACGTGCAATTGAGAGTTACGAAACAGCATTGAATAAGTTCCAAGACGGGAAGAATATTCAAACAATGATGTGTCTCGGTAGAGTTTGGCTACAAAGAGGAATTGAGGAGCTTAATGTTGATAGTATCAACATGGCTATCAAATACTCAAGTATGGCACTTGATCTTTCACCTACAAATCTTGCACTCAAGTTTAATATTGCGTTCTGTTATTTCCAGCTTGCGGAAGTTGTTCGTCGTATTCAAATTAATAACCGAACTGTTGAAATGATTGAAACAGCAGCTACTAAACTTGAAGATGCAATCATAATTCTTACCGATCTTGCTGGTGAGAAACATCCACCATATCCTCCATCTGAGATCCAACAGCGTGCGACCATGGGTCAAAATACAATGCGCAGACAGCTTGAGAGATTATTGGTACAGCAGAAAGAGTTTGAGGAGCAGTCTGTTGCTAAATTGGATGCTGCACGAAGGGCAAGAGAGCAAGGTGTAGCAGGTAGTGCTGCGAGCAGTCAGGCAGTTGTTGACGCAACAGCTTAGGCGATTAATGAGTTTTAAAAATGTTTAATCTAGTTTTAAAAGATGTAAAATGTAAAATAGGTCATATGTATTTCATTTCAATATACAAATCATTATGCAAGTCAATTGTGACTACAGTTATTATATACGTATGTACAGCCAAAAACACCGAAGTAAAAACCAAAACAAGACACCCAATGTTATGCCGTATAATAATATGCGTTGTTGGCCCTAAAGACCAAAATTGTTCAATGATTATGATTGAATTCTCGATGAGACGCGAGTGGTTGTGATGATCGAAAGCGTGAATTAATATCGATATCAGATGAGACGATTGATTTACTGCATGTTGGTGAAGTCGATCTCACCCTCAAGGAGACCATTCTCGACCTCGGCGCGTGAGCAGGTGCATTCGTGAGCACGACGCTTGCCACATGAGCAGGTAGGACCACTGACGGCATTCTCGACAGTAGATTTGTCGCACACGCATTCTTGAGCGGGCTTAGCACCGCATGAGCATCGAGCCTCTTGGGCGCAGACGCAGGACTCACCGTTCTTCTTGCAGCAAACCATTGTTGATATGAGGTTGAGAGTGATTGAAGTAGTTGGTTGAGTGAAGTAGTGCGAGGAGCAATGAGATCAGGAGAATCTGCGAGAGCGGGTGGTGGGTGAAGAAAAGAAGTCTAGATCATGTCCGGATCAAGGGCGGGGAGAAGGTCTTTATATGCTTCCCCGGGCTGGCTTGGATCGAGGAGAAAGTGGCGCGGAAGTTCGGTGGTGGCGGTGCGTGGCGGTGCGTGGCTGTGTGCGCTGACATTGCCACTGCGCTGATTGGCTGAATCTCTATTCAGCCAATCAGAGACCGCGTAATATGGGTCAGGCGGCTGACCGCAGTGGCAATAATCAGCCAATGAGAGCGCTCAGAAATAAGCAAGCAACCCTAACCAGCAGCACCTGGTTGTCACGCGGATTTATCAATCAGATAAACAGTGGGCCGATGTTTATCAGTTTAATTGTTGGGATCGCGCAATTTGCCAATTACCGCGCCTGATCTGTAGCATTGTGCAGTGTACGCCGTAATTTCCTGAGTATCTACCATGATTTCATCATTTATCGCATTTACTATTGGTTTATGCAGTATGTTGAGTATCGAACGATTTCCTAAATCTTCGATGGCATAAGTACGCGAAAGGTGTACAGTAGCACTCCTTATCAGATTCATGTCTACAGTTCAGTACAGCGCCGCCTCAAGCTGACATGTTGAGTCAGTCTACGTAGTTGATCTTATCGGATCAGATTATAAACTCAATTCAAGAAACAAACTCCAGAAAAAAGCCAGCATCCTTCCCTGCCAATATACTATACACAAACAAACAACAAATCTATTTCTTTTTAATATCATCAAAGAATTTCTTGACATCTTGCTCAGAAACAATACGACCTTCTTCAGCAAATGGCTTCAAAAAATCAGATAGTTTGCTCTTGACCTGGTTGTAGGCGTAGAGTCCTTCCATAGCGTTGAGATGAGGCATAGAGTTGAGTGCACGGGTTCCTGCTTCATAAATTGACGATGCTAGATAGTAAAGGTTAGTATTGTAATTCAAAGAAGCATCAATATGATAGTACCTACCATCATCCTCGTCCTCAGGCGGCTCATATGTAACTTCCTCATCCTTGAGCATCGGAAATCGATCCAAGAACTTCAGACAATTATTGCATCGACAAATGTGCTCTCTCCAATCGTTGCACAGAAAGAGTGAAAACTCATGAGAAGATCCAGTTTTAACGGTCGGCATCTTACAGCTTCCAGGTTCCACGGAGTTCTCGTCAATAGAGGATAATGATACCCTTGGCTTACTGGAAGGTACCGCCTTGGTCTTATCCTCTTGTTCGCCGTTGGCAGTCGGAGCAGAATTTTCTTTCCGCTTGCTACCATGCTCAATAGGTTCAGACTCATCCAATTTCCGCTTCAGAGAACCGTTACTTGATTCAGCACTCTCTTGCATCGATTTCAAAGATTCTTTATGATACACAGGCTCCAACGCAACATCCTTCCAACCAGCCCACCGACCAAGAAACTTCTTGTGCTTCGAAACACACTTCCAGCAAATAAAAGCCTCAAATGTCTCATCGTCAGGGAATCCTGTTGGTGGTTTATATTCCTCATCATCTGCCTTATCTTCTTGGGCATTTTGACCTTCTGTACTAGCCTCGGCGGCAGGAGCGACGGTCTCTTCTGTGGGAAGCGAGACAAGTTTGACACCTGTTGGATGCCCCTTTGGTGAGTCCGGTTCCTTCTTTGTTCCTTCAAAATCCGATTCTCGAATAGGAAACAGCTTTACGCCAGTTGGATGGCCTTTGGGTGGATCGGGCTGTAGTTTAGCTTGAGTTTCAATATGATTCTCAGTCTCGCCTAAGATGGCATCAGCCACTTCACCGAGCATAACCTTGGTTGGATGACCTTTTGGGGCTGGAGGTGCCGCTGAATGTACTGCTTCCCGTTGATGATTTGTTTGCTTTGACGGACTTGAATCCTCGACCTCATCACCCATAGGATCCATATCAGAGTGAAGTGGAACACCCAAGATACACTCCTCGTGAAACCAGTCCTCATTGCACACATCACCTAATAGACATTGATACATTGTTCCCTTCTCTGTATCTACATCATAAACTGAATCGCATGAGCAAAATCGTCCTTTAAAGTTATGATCGTACCTGGATTCGTTAGATCACTCACTGATTATATTAGATCACATTGTAACATACCGATTACCGCTTGATGGAATGTCAAGTTCATTGAAGTTTCGCCTGAGATTACATCCACCAAACGATGCCATCCGAGTTGTTCCACAATCGCATGTAAAGTTTCTCTTGTTAAATAGTTCAACTAGATCATGATCGGAATGACATTGAATACTACAACTGTAGCACACTCCTGCATATTCCGAACCCTTGTTCTTGGCCGTGCAGGTTAAACAGGCGTACACCGGTTGTCGAAGTGGTCCATCGAAGAAAGTACAGTGAGTTGGATCATACGGAAGAACATCACGAGCATCATTTTCTCTAGAACGCGTTCATTGTTAGCATTTCAGATTCATGGTACGCAACGATCATCAACATGGTGACTCACAAGGCCTCTTGACTCTCGATGAAGTCTTGAGCGGTGATAGACTCTGGGCTTCCGGCAGAATCGGAGGCTGCCATTTCTGGAACGCGTGGCGATAGAAAGGTAGGTTTTGACAGCGCGATAGAAGGTCGAGACGTTTATTTGTTGTTCTGTGTATCCCTGCCAGCACAATAACGCGTTGGCATCGTGTTATCCTCGTCAGCAGCCAGTGTCTCCCATTGACGCGTTTCTTGTACAAACGCCATGCTGGTAAGCTGCATTTTGTAAGCACATGGGTTCACTTTTTTTGAAAATAACCCCTTGCTTCACTACCCTAACCCACATTGGGCACTTCAGAAGTCTAATTAACGCGTCGAATCGCGTCAAGGACGCGTCGCGTTTTTTTCATTAAGTGACCCAAATGGGAGTTTTAAGTTTTGCCCGACCAGCCCCCAGTTCGACCATCCCTGAGTCCTCCCATCCCTCGTCATGCACTTCATTGTTCACTTCACTCTCCCTTTCTCTTTTCTAGTTCTCCCCTCACCTTTTACCAGACCACTTATTTTGTAACTGCACACACAGAACAATGTCTGGAAGAAAGAGACAGGCGACTGACGACAGCGAGGTGCGAGACGAGAACGACAACAGCAGCGCTCTTGGCTCGGAACCCGCGTACTCTCTACCATCGTCGCCACCTATTGGTTTTGATAACGGTGGTGACAATGACATTGATGATGAGTTGGTTGATGATCTGGATGAGCTTGCTGAAGAAGAGGATGGTATTGATCTCTTCGGTGATAATTTAGAACGGTAAGATCTTTTCGTTTGTGGCTATGATTTTTTCTTCTACATTCACTAATTAAATTCATATTCAGAGATTATGATAACCTCAACCGCAACAACTCTTACAATCTCGGTGCACGAGATATTGATGATGAGGAGTATAGTGATATGGAAACAACCGATCGTCGACAGGTTGACCAGCTTCTGCATCGACGAGATCGGGCTATCCGCAGTCGTCGTGGCCAGACTGATGCTTTCCTTGATGGTATGTGAAGCTGAATATTGCTAATTAATGAGTATTACTGACAGATATAAACAGAGGAAGATGGAAATCTTGAGCTTCCAACTCGCACCCGTCGCAGAAATGCATATGATGAGGATCCTGATATGTCTGATGAAGATCCATTGGTTGAGATGTCTTTAAGTGCTTTAGCTGATCTTAAGGCTGCATCCATCGCTGATTGGGTTATTCAACCTGCCGTCAACCGAACAATTGCTCGAGAGTTTAAAAACTTCTTGTTCGAATACATTGACAGCAACGGTCGATCGGTCTACGGTGCTCGTATCAGAACACTTGGTGAAGTTAACAGTGAATCACTTGAAGTTGATTACAGACATTTGTTAGATGCCAAGCCAGTTCTTGCGAAATTTTTACTTCATGCTCCATCTGAGATGCTCAAGATCTTTGATGTCGTTGCAATGGAAGTTACTGAGCTTCATTATCCTGATTACTCGAGAATTCACTTGGAAGTCCACACCCGAATCACTGATATGCCTACTCACAGAGCTCTTCGTGAATTACGTGAAATGCATCTTAACCAACTTATTTGTGTTACCGGTGTTGTTACTCGACGAACTGGTGTCTTCCCTCAACTCAAATATGTCAAGCTCAACTGTTCAAAGTGTAACACAGTTCTTGGTCCTTTCTTCCAAGAATCAGATACCGAAGTCAAAGTATCATTCTGTCATAATTGCCAAGCAAAGGGTGGATTTACAATCAACACAGAGAAAACTGTCTACAGAAATTATCAAAAAATCACACTTCAAGAATCTCCTGGTTCAGTTCCTGCAGGTCGTCTTCCACGTCATCGTGAGGTTATTCTTCTCTGGGATTTGATTGATAAAGCAAAGCCAGGTGATGAAGTTGAGATTGTTGGTATCTACAAAAACTCATATGATGGTCAACTTAATGCTAAAAATGGCTTCCCTGTCTTTATGACCGTTATTGAAGCCAGTCATATTAAGAGACGTGGTGAGAGAGGTGAAGGTAATATGTGGACTGAGGAGGAAGAACGTGAGATTCGTCAATTATCACGCACTCCAAAAGTTCAAGATAAAATCATTGAATCAATTGCTCCTTCAATCTATGGTCATGACGACATTAAGACTGCTATTGCTTGCTCTTTATTCGGTGGTGTCCCCAAGGATATTAACGGTAAACATTCCATTCGTGGTGATATTAACGTCTTGTTGCTTGGTGATCCTGGTACTGCAAAGTCACAGTTTCTCAAGTACTCCGAGAAAACTGCACACAGAGCTGTATTTGCTACAGGCCAAGGTGCTTCAGCTGTTGGTTTAACTGCTTCAGTTCGTCGTGATCCTTTAACAAATGAGTGGACTTTAGAAGGTGGCGCTCTTGTGTTAGCTGATAAGGGTGTTTGCTTGATTGATGAGTTTGACAAAATGAATGATCAAGACAGAACCAGTATTCACGAAGCTATGGAACAACAATCAATTTCAATTTCAAAAGCTGGTATCGTTACATCACTTCAAGCTCGTTGCGCGATTATTGCAGCTGCTAATTCAAACGGTGGCCGATATAACTCTATGCTCCCATTCGCACAAAATGTTAATCTCACCGAACCAATTTTGTCTCGTTTTGACGTTCTTTGTGTTGTTCGTGATCTTGTTGATGAGGAAGTTGATGGAAGACTAGCTAAGTTTGTTATTGATTCACATACTCGCTCGCATCCTGGCAAAGATAAGAAGAAGAAGGATTCTGAGACTGATGAGGACAACGAGAAGGATGAGGAAAACACCGAGATGCAAGAAGCTACTCAAGCTGATGATGCTCCCTCACAAGATGCCAGTGCATCAATCTCACCTGTTCCTCAAGAACTGTTAGCCAAGTATATTCAATATGCTCGTATGAAGATTCGTCCTAAATTACTCAATGTTGACGAAGATAAGATTGCTAAGCTTTATGCTGATATGCGTCGTGAGAGTCTTGCTACTGGTAGTTTCCCAATTACTGTTCGTCATCTTGAATCTATTCTTCGTCTTTCAGAGGCATTTGCAAAGATGCGACTTTCAGAGTTTGTATCACCTCAAGATATTGATCGTGCTATTAGAGTTACAATTCAATCATTTGTTGGTGCCCAGAAAGTTAGTATTAAGAAGACTTTACAACGAAGCTTCATGAAATATATGCTTCCAAATGATAGACGTGACGGCCGGAGATCAAATGATCAAACTGTTGACTCCGATGAGGATGAAGAGTAGATTTTGTGTTAGTGACTAGGAATGAGTTCGTGTTTGATGCTGTATATTGGTGTTATTGTATAGGTTATATTGTGTATTAGCAGCTAGAATTTATGTTTTAATGAATTATATGGAGATCAAATTAAATTGTAACACATATGTAGATAAGTAAGATAACCAACAAACACCATGAATGAAACCTATCCATTCCAAAACTATAAATCCGTAAAAATCCATGAAAAGACCAAAGTTGAATCACATACAACAGCAACAACACTTAGAAGACGACCTTTCAGATTCTTCAGTTCGCTTATCGACTTTCATATGGTCAATAGGTTCTGCACTCTTTTCCAGTCCGGTATTTGATATTGGAATTTTGCCGTCTTTAGCGCTATCGTATGTATTTGATGGACTATTTAGGCATGTTAGCAATATTCATGGAAACACAAAGCTCGTTGAAATCGTACTTGACAAACCGATTTCTTTGCTCAATTGGTCTTGTATCAGCGACCTTGCCTATAGAGTTATAAGATTTGGTAGCTGATAAAACAAACACTTTGTTTGTTGGATTGGAAGAAGCGGAAGCAGGCGCCTCGGCTATCTTACTCGTCAAACTATAGGAGTTGGAGTCTAATACAGCAATTTTATCCATACTTGAAAAATAACGGGTAGATCTCGTTGTTGTGTTTGCTGGTTGTCATATGTTGCAGTTTTGTTCAAACTGAGCCTTTGAAAATGATCAGAATAATTGAATCGGGGTATTACTTATTTATATACGATTCCGCATTTGGCTACTAGCTATTAAGTGGCATCTGGATATCGTACGCACAGGCAATGCCGCTCAGAGACGACGCTGCGCTGCTGAGATGCGTACAGCGTACGAGATGCTGGATCGGTCGTTTATTTGGTCTCCAGATCTTTGAACATCTGGCAGATGAAGAATACTGTAAATTTTCAGTTATCATGTTACTTCTTCTACAGCACTACTGCACGTCTGCAAATAATTCTGGAAGTCGAAGCATTTACTGTAAGCCGAACGAATTATGCACCCCCAACAATGGGTGGACATGCTTGCATAAACCGACTGGCAATTGATTTCAAAGCATTGAGTGTTAAATATTAAAAATAGAGGGTATATGATCTCAAAGTAAAAACACGTAACCGAGAGCAATCATTGCAAACAAGACCGAAAAATTGTAGAAACAAACAAAAAGACACAACACCTGTTCAGCCTAAAAATACAAATCCAAGTCATATACCATAAGTCCAGAACCAACCAGATATAAAGTCAATGAGCAAAAGTTGAAATGTTCAATAATCATCAAGTTCAAGATCACCAACAACTTCGTTATCTGATTCAAAGTCGTACTCCTCCGATATGGAATCATCATCTCCCATTCTGTTTATCGACTTACTATGCGAGTGTCGCACACCTTTAATGAAGAGATAACACACGCGTTTGCGTCGCTTGTTGAAGAAAAACCACATCATTGACCAAATGGTACCAGGTTCATCCGCTAAGAATGATGGCGCTGGAGTATAACTATATATTCCACAGTCCTATGAATAGTTAGCCACATATTCTTCTACTCAGAGTATAATAATAAACTTACCTTCATATCAATATGACTGTCTACAATCTCCCATAAGTTTGATGGAACAGGCATGCCGACGCCAAATAACGTGTTATTAAATGCATTGACAATTTGTTGTGGACTCCGTTCGCGCTTGAAGTCCACCGGCCTCAGACCCGAGAAATCATGGTCCGGATGGCTTGCATTGAGAACAGCGATAAGATATGCAAACGTGCGCCTTGATGATACTTGGTCTAAAGGACCAAACGGTGAAGAGCCTAGTGACGAGGCATTATATGAGGATGAAAAGGTGCTTTCGGGAGATTTTGAGAACAGGGTGTTTCCTGTTTGATCGGTTGGTGATACGGAAGAAGGCATACCAAATGATGTTGACAAAACAAGGTTGTCCTGATATATGGCGTGCAATTGCTTGTCAATTGATTTATACAGCTTCTTATCGCCACCAGCAGCCTTGGTGGTATAAAGATCGCAACCACCGAGGACCTTGCAATCCGGAGTGTCGAACTCCAGAGCGGAGTTGATCATCTCCAGATCTTGGATTTCAACAAACTGTAAACACAATGATTAACATTATTCCAAGTAAAACCTAAATCGTATGCTTCTTTAAATGCACCAAACGCCAATTCTCAAATATACAAAGTGATTTGACCAGTTGTCTGGTGCAGTGAAGATGCATGGCATGACGCGTCGTTATCTCTCGAACGTACCTTCATGGTGAAGCTGTCGTACTAAACACTGTAATAAGTGTCGCACTGATCGTAATTGTAATAGGTACTTAATTCTTGAGTAAGCAAAATACCGATACGGCACGCAGAACGAGTCCAACTGGTGCTGTTCGCGGGACGATACGTGTTCCGATGGAGGTTGGTGGAGGAGACCGCGGAGCGTGGAAGCGACGACCTTGCGGCGTGACGGAGAGACGGCGTCGGGCATCGCACTCAAGTGGCTCATCGCATCTGCCCCGCCGAATCCGGTCGGGGCTAGGGGATCCGTGCGTAGTCACGTGAAGCGGGTGCGGCGCCGCTGTGACGCGTGACGCGAGGATGCGGTTGGGCGAGGATTAAGGCCTTCTGCCGGCCTATGGCTCGGTCACAGACTTGAAGAGCATCGCCACGGGGTCTCAAAGTCTTCTGGAGCAGGAAGCGTCGGTTACTATACCTTCAGAAAGGTGTAGCAGGTTATGGCTGGAAGCGAGCCGTACGCGGCAGTCACCGGCGGCGGTCTGCGCCTCAAGGGCGGCAAGATCCAGAAGAAGCGCAAGCATAAGAAAGAGAGCTCGAGGCCCAAGACTGAAGACGAGAAGATTGCTGCGAGTGAAAGAGACGACAAATTAATTGACCTTGAGGACTTTGAGAACAGTATTGCGAAGGATGCGGACCGAGGGAAAGTAGACACACGAACCGAGGCGGAGAAAAAATTTGAAGAGATCCAGAGAAAGAGGGTGAGTTGGTTTCCGTGGTCCGCCACCGCGCCCTCCAATAGGGCTTTGCTAATCTTGTTATCGTTCCCACGCCACAGTTAGAGAAAGCCTGGACCAAGAACCCGCCAAAATCACACAGAGATGCGGTAGAAGAGTATAATAAATACTTGAGCTCTCTGTCAGAGCACAATGACATGCCTAAAGTGAGTTTTTTTTTACTGATCTCTCTGGCTACTTTGCAGCTAACATATCTCTAGATCGGACCTGGCTAATATGATATCATTTATTATCCTATGTACATAATTTCAATGGACAATACATTATCAATTAATAACATAATGCAAACTATGTTGAATAACACTATTAAGCAGATCAGATACGTATGCTCAAGAAAATGAATCTTCAAAATAATCGATCCTTCTGTCTGGTCGAGTATCAAGACACTTCAGTGTTGTCTCCCTTGCAACATCGACAAGATTTGCGGGTCCACATGAGAACACTGCCAGACTGCTTGAATCCATTTCAACTTCCCTCCGAATAATGTATGCGGCATTGCATCTTCCTGAGTGATATGCGATGTTTCGACTGCTTGTATCTTGTGTTAGCTGCGAGGAAGCGAATTGCTGATTTCTCTGCTCTAGTGATTGCTCATCAGTTGATTCGAGTAGCGAGTCAACTGATGTAACGTAAATGTCGATTTCAAACCGTGAGCTCAATGAAAGGTCATCTAACTGACGTGATACCCATTCAACACTAGTGCGATACCGAGTCGTCCAATGAATGCGCACTCGCTGCCTTCTATTTTTCCGTTCAAGATCCATAGCATACGACATCACCGCAGTAATACCTACTCCTCCAGCAATTAATAAAACTGTATCGTATCTGTCAAGAGGAAAAGATGGCCCATAAGGTCCTTCGATCCAGATTTTAGCATTGATACACTCCTGTTCCGTTGCCTTTCTATAGATATGGGCTGTCATTCGATCAAATTTCTTGGCGACAAAGAAATACTCATTTCTGTGAGAATCTACCATGCTGAACGGGTTTGATAACCAAAATGCAAAACGTGCAGTATACATATACGCATACTGTCCAGGTCCATATTGTAATGGCGCAAATGGTCGTACAATGACTAGAGTTGCATCATCACTAGCGCGAATTTGTGCACACCCAGAGACGTTGCCATATAAAATGCGAAAGAATCGCAGAATTCGATCAATCGCATACAACGCAAAAGCAGCATATAACAACTTGATAATTGGGAATGGTTGAATATGAATCTTGAGCATGACCAGACCAGAAACAGCAAGAATAATGTGAAGCGTCGCAAAAAAACTATAATTGAGTTTCTGAAATCCATGGAGAGCCTGTATCGGTATTATACACAAAAGCAGCAAAGACTATTATCATATTAGCATTGATGTTTATTAAAGACGCAAATGCAAATGTACATACCATGACACCAAAAATATTTGCACGAGTTTCCCAGATTGTGGCGTGATAATTATTCATGTAACTTGAATGCATCGACGCAAAAACGGCGTGTACAATTCCATCAAATATGCACACCTGTCCATATTACAGATTAGTGAATCATTTCGAATCAAAAGAACTCTAAGAGCTACATACCCGAGCAATCCAACTATGAAGTAATTTAAATGTATTATTTGACCAACCAGTGAATGTCATCAAGAATGAGCACCTTCCAGAAAAATGAATCATTGGAATTATAAGCATTGTGGACATGATGCCTGATCGATGTGCTGTGTATTCAATATATTGAGACTGTAATGGCTGGACGAAAGTTGCGGCATCAGATACATCAAATTGAGCAACTATAACTCCCAGATTAAGAAAGATGAATACCAGGATAAATAATGACTCCCACACAAGTGGAATTGAAGCGATACTAAATCCTTTTACAGATACAAATTCAGCGTGCTTTGATCCATAACTTACCGGAATTACAACATATTTTTGAACTGTTCGAGATATCCGACCACGTGGACGCTTCGCAATGTCGAATACCTTAAGATAAAAATTACGAATACCAGCCACACAAATCAAGAAATACCAATACAGAGTCACTACCAAACCAGATATGTATTTTGTTTCATTCATGCTATTTTTGCTCTTTTCAAACGCATAAAGACTATTAAACATTGTATCACCGATTTGTATTGGATGCTCCAAAGCACTACCTGATTGTACGATATTTTTTTCATCAACTGCATCAAGAGCAGCAACCAAAATTTCGTCGAAATTTCCTTTATAATCGCACAGATTATACATGCATTGAGTTTGATAATTTTTCCAAGTCTTGAGTCGATCTTTGGGTGTACATAATATGAGGCACAGTGTATATGATTGAGAATATATTGAATTAGAGCAGCACGGTACGTTGGCTTGTGGTTGACAACTTTCAAATTCGAATGATGTCAGAAATCCTGTGCACGCGGCTTCGCACGCATTTGGCGAAGATCCAAAGTTCATACCATTTGCATGATGTGAGAGCAATATTGAAGCTATAACTGCAGCTTTAACTGAAGATGTGAGAAGTTTCATTGTTGAATTTAGAATTGTTAACTGGAATGTGATTGTACACAAGCGATAGATGTCCGGTGAAATGGCGAATGGCGATGCTTATATACATGGATCCTCGAGAGGACTATAATTGGGCGAATGAAGACCATTGCGGTCGAGTTCGTTGACGTTTTGGACGAATTAATTGTTAATTTTACCAAGTTTCCGTTATTTAAAACAGATTGTGCCCGCATTCGGGGATGAGCCAAAGCGCGTTGTTTTGACGCCTTAAAGTGCGGCTCCGTAAACAATTTTATGGGGACCCGGCCAGCCTCATCCTACAACATCTGCACTCTGGCTCCTTTTAAATTCCGATCAAGCGATTTTTTTTTACCTCTACCTAACTCATTTACATCTTTGGAAGCTGCGTACACGGAATGCTTGTGATTATAAACTGCTACGAGTACTGTCACAGACGTCACCTTGAACGGCGGAGATCATTACTACTATGCGTGCTATAGTTAGAGGCACAGCTATAGTACGCCGCGTGATCGAGAGCGTTCTGGAGAAAAACACACCTGGATAGCTGTAAAAGGTAAGATTTGCAGAGTAGCAGCGGTCAGACTATTATCTTATATGTACGGGAAGCCCCGAAGGTAGCTGTAATCTCCTTGGTAGATAGACAACAACTACTATAGGTTGATGAATAATTACATAATTATTTGCTTTTTTTTTAATATTGCTTACTAATTAATGACTAATAAATATTGGAGGTTGATAAAGATATGATTCAGAGCTTTTGCCTGTAAGGGAACTGGCTCAACCTAGCTTGGAGATATCATGGAGGATGACCTATCTACACCCTAACCATGGACTAAGATAGAGCGATAAGGAAGAAGGCTAGCTAAGCCATCAAACTACTTAAATACTTTGTGTCCCCTAGAGAGTTGCCCGGTTCTCTCTCGCCCCTTGGCTCACTCTGAGAGAACCCCGCTTACGTGTTACTTCACTCTCTAGTTCACTTCAGTGTTCTCTCGTATACAATCCCCTTGTGTCCGCGACTGCTGACACTACAGGAGACTGATCACATGACCGTCACGTGCTCATCTCCGCACTCCAGCTCTTCACGA
>JAJLTX010000077.1:0-62626 GCA_030568365.1 Myxozyma kluyveri
GAGTCAATGGGTCCAAGGAGGACTTCTTGGCGATTGAGAGACCAATGATGATTTATAAGCTTGCACTCATAAATTCTATGTGTTGCAGTATCTTCAGCAAGTTGGCACAGGCGTGAGGGTCATTGAGCCCAGACCGATTGTGCACTTTGAGCTTTTGAGTGATTGATTGAGAACAACATCCCGTTCTTTCTGTGGCTCCTTATGATTGCACATGGTTACTCCTAAATACTTGAAAGGTTCACCAATCGAGTGGATTGGCACGTTCATACATTGAGTTACTGCTTGTTTCAGTGCTGGATCATCACCAAGTGGGAGGACAAAGCTCTTGCGTAAGTTGATTTTTCCACCACCTAGTCTCTCGTAGCTGTCAATACAGGATTGTGCTTGCACCACACCATCAGCATTTGTGAGTGCAAAACAGACGTCATCTGCAAACGCGGATATCTGGAAGATAGCTGCGGCTTGTTGGAGTCCAATTCCGTTGATACGAGCTCGTAATCCACATAGAAGTGGTTCGAGCGCTAAATTGAAAAGAAGTGGTGCGATGGGATCACCTTGTCTAACGCCTGACTCGATGTTGAACTCGGGGGTCCTCCAGCCATTGAATGAGACTTGACCAATGTTGCTACGTAGAGTACCTAACAGGAAAGTTAAGGCTTTTCTCCCGAAACCACAGCGCCTGAGGACTCTTTCCAGATAAGGATGGCTCACAGAGTCGTAGGCTTTTTCAAAGTCTACAAAGAGTAGTCCCTCCGCGGTGACCCTTGGCCGTGCTCTGCGGTCCTGTATCACGGTCTCCACATTTGCGATTGCATCTCCGATCCACCGTCCTTTGATGAACCCTGTTTGGTCATGGTGGATTAGGGAGGGCATGATTGGAGATAGCCTTTTGACCCACACCTGTACAAGAATCTTGTAGTCTGTACATGTCAAAGCAATTGGTCTCCAGTTCCCAGGCTCAGTGCGGTCGCCAGACTTAGGTAGCAAGTGGAAGATGCTGAGATGATGAGAAGCGAAGAAAGTACCTTCCTTCGCTATTGCTTCATAGACTGTTAGAAAAAGAGGCCCAAGAAGATCCCAGAATGTGTCATAAAATTCCACAGGCAGGCCGTCGATGCCAGGGGCACTTCGTTTGCGTGTTGCTTTCATTGCGATCGTTAATTCTTCTAGCGTGACACTCGTTTCGAGCGATTCCACTTGTTGCTCATCGAGGCGAGGAAGCCCCGGAGCAAGGCTGTCAAGTTGCTCAGTGAGAGCAGATGGTGTGGCGGCGTAGAGATTGGAGTAGAAATCGCGAAGAGCATTTCCCATGGCAACGGTGCCTGACTCAAGTTGACCGGATGGACCCTTTATTTCCTTGATTGTATTTGAGACTTTGTTCCGTCTAGCTTGCCAATGCATTGCTTGTGTACCCATGTCATTAGGTGCTCCTTCTGCTAGGTGGGCTTGGAAGTGATCCGCACCCTGTCGCCATGTTGTTGTGTATTCTGGATCGCTGCGATGAGCACGATGCCAGAAACGTGATAGATCCTGACAAGCGAGGCCCACAGCATCTTTTAACTGCTCCCATGCTCTTAGGGGCTTTGTGTCATCCCAAATGCACTCAATCAATGACTCCAATTTGTCGCGGAGCAGCTCCAGAAAAATGGGGTCTTGAAGATGGTCAATTGCCAAGCGTTGGTATCCATCGCCCGTGTTTGCACTGTTGACTGACAGAGAAGTGATACCATTGAGTGAGTAGATGAGGCGAAAGGCTCGCTTGTGATTGATCGAGCGACTTGATCAGTTAGGCCTGTACTCAGGTAGCATCTGTCAATGCGTCGAGATGTAGTTCCGTCCTTGCCGCTTTTGTTTGTATATTGTTGCCCATATGGATAAAGTATGCGATATGCGTCCTTTAATCCAAGTTGTTGAGCGATCATTGAGAGTTGTTGACCAGCCCGATCTAATGTTTTAGATTGGAATAAGGCATCCAATGCCTGATTCTCAACGCAGTTCCAGTCTCCACACATAATGGTGGGGTGATCGGGGTGCCATGTAAGTAAAAAGTCTTGCAAAGTGCGCAGGAAGTTGGCTTTGTCGCCGCTTGCTGGCACATAAACCGATATCACGCGGGTCGGCGTTTCATTGATTGTTGCGATGAGTGCTGCGATGCGTCCTGAAGAGTGGACGATTGTTGTGCTGATTGAGAGGGATGCTTGGTCTTTCCACAGGAAGGCGGTGCGGTGACCGACGAGTGAGCCACCTTGTGGTTGTTGGTGGTCCCATGCATCTGTGAGGGATGGTTGCGAATGTGATTGATTTTCGGAAGTGTTGTCGGGTGGTGGGAGTTCGGAGAGGAAGATGAGGTTGGCGCGATGACGAGATAGCTTGAAAACCCAGTAGTCAAAACTAGATGCGGATTGGGAGCTGTCGACGTTCGCTTGGAGGATGTGAAGGAGCGTCAGTGGTGCGAGCCGCACATCGACCTGATCAATTTTTCAAGATCGCCTTCATCAGGACTTTTTGCTCGTTCTATCATCAGCCACCACCCTCGGACTATATCATTAGTGTTCAAAAAATGGCCAAGTCACTTCGCGCAAAAGACAAAACCCGCAGCCGCAGTATCAAACGCGCTGTCGTGTTTGAGCCCGTTGCTCTCGCTCGCACAATTCGTTTATCGAAGAAGCTTACCGGCAAGGACTTTGTCGCCACATCGTCATCTTCTGCAACTGGTGCAGAACCCACACAAGGTTGGTGCTCTCTTTTGTCAGATGCATCTGCTTTTGATTTTTACGCTGTATTAGGGCTGCTTGATCATGAGCTGCTTACAGTGTCTGATGGTAGCGAGTAGTGTTTGTTGTAAACGCTCTCGTTACATCAGTTTGAATGACTTAAACTTATATGAGAACCACCGCTAATGCTTTTTTCTTTTCTTTTTCAGATGTCGTTGCTATGGAGGTTGATGACTCCAAATCAGAATCCACCACAAAGATCAGTACAAGTGGCTGGAAGAACTCACGCAATGAACAATGGAAGATGAAACGACGAAGCAAAGTTGCTGAGCGTAAGAAATTAGGCAGCAAAGCACTTGTTTTTGGCGCGAAGAAAGCAAAGAAGATTCACAAATGATCAATGATTCTATCCAAAAAAGCAGCACATTCATTCAATTACTGGAAAGTGAATTATTTACTAAGATATGGACAGTTTGTCAATTACATATGATGGATTAGAAGATAGGTTAGAACGATTTCATTGTCAAAAGTTATACTGGATCTGTGGTTTCATATAGGCGTTTGGATTTTACATGATTTAAGTGTAATGTTATAATACAAGTTTTACATTGTTTTAAATTTTAAGCTGACAGTGAGCCTGTCATCGTAGAAAGATGTAGTTTTGTAATTTCTGGAACTCACGCGAATCAGTTCATCAAGCTCTGTTTTTTTTTTCTTTCGAATTGATTTCTGTAAATTCTGTGAAGATCAAATCTATATGCTGTTGAATTATTATTTATCTGCTGCGTCTCCATGTTTTGAGCAGCTGAATTTTTTAATCAATCTCCCAAACCATAAAACTCCCAATGCCAGAACAGCAAAAAAATATTCCTTGAGCAGACGGAGTCTGAACCAGTCCAGATTATACAATAACTTGATTTTGAATGCGCAAGTATGGCCAAGTATCGTGAAAGGCACAATGCCAAAGCGAGAGCTGGTACACTTGCTAAACAGAAAAAACTAAAGCAATCACGACAACATAGGGCCATTAGACGGCCTGATGAAGGAGAAGATCCTGCTGATGAGAATGGGCATTCAGAAGAGACTACTAAGGCTTCGGTCTCGACTACAACGGAGCCAAATCATGATTCAAATGCAACGGTACTAGTTCCAATGACAGCTGAAGAAAAGGCTGCAAAGAAAGCTGAATTGGAAGAATTGCTTAAAAAGCCTGAATCAAAGTACTCAAGAGCGAAGCGGAAACGACTTGATAAATATATTGAACGACAGCTTAAGAGAGAAGAAAAGAAAATTTTATTACAAAAACTATCAAATTCAAAAGTGGATACGTCAATGTTACATAGTTTAAAACGACTTGGTACAGATCATCTTACGCATCGTGAGCAATTACAAGAAGCACTGCGAAATGAGAAGTTGGGCATTTTGGACGAGGAGGAGAAGAAATTGCTTTATGAAGAGCGTGAAGTTAAGGAATTTGAAACTCCAGCCACAATCTCAGTGGTTGAAGATGTTACGAAGTCACAATCTCCTGCATCAAAAAATATCAGAAGTACAGCAAAGCGATTATTTAGCGAGGTTCAACAAAAATCATCTGAACCTGTTCCCAAGGCTCCAGAATCAGCGAAGCAAGAGAGTAATGGTAAAATCACATTGAGTGAACAGGCTAAGCCCACAGGACTGGGGATGGGTTTTGGATTTGGAAACCTTCAAAAGCGTGCCAAAGTCGAAGAGATGCCATTACGACGAAGTCAAAAGAATGCAGATTTATCGTGGCGTGAGAGACTGGAGCAAGAGAAATTACGAAAGGCCAAGATCTTGCCTCAGGGTATGGAAGACGATTCCGATGAAATCGATGGAAGTGACGAAGATAGCGAGAGTGAAGTCGAGGCAAACTCTGAGGGCTCCGAAGAAGAAAGCGAGGATGATGAGGAGGACGAATGGCTCGGTTTTGATGGTAACAAAGAAGTTACAAATGAAACTGGCCGAGGTCCTCTTGTATTAAAAAACGATGACTCGGAAGATGGATCGGAGGATGAAATAGGCGACGAGAATCAGGATAGTGAAGATGAGGAAAAAGATGATGCCGAAGAGGAAAGCGCAGAAGAAGAGTCAGATGAGAGTGATGGGCTGCCTGTTCTTGAGGCAGGTTCTCGAGGCCGAAGATTCAAAGAATGGGCAGAAAACCAATTACGCGGTGGAACTACCGAGGAATTGTCTAACATCAATACAATGCCTACGATTGAAAACTATGAACCAGTGGATAGATCAGAAGATAGAGCGACACCTCCTCCAGATGTTGTTACCATTGACAATGCGGACAGCAGAAAGGCATTCTGTGTTACTGTTTCTCGACCACCTGAGATTCAACTAGCCAGAATCCAATTACCGGTTGTGCAGGATGAACAACCTATAATGGAAGCCATCAACAATAATTTATGTGTTATCATCTGTGGTGAAACTGGTAGTGGTAAAACAACTCAAGTTCCTCAATTTTTATTTGAAGCAGGTTACGGTAATCCAGCAAGTGAGACTCCAGGAATGATTGGAATTACTCAACCTAGACGTGTTGCCGCTGTAAGTATGGCACGTCGTGTATCTGAAGAGATGGGAAAAGATCATGAAAATAAAGTTGCTTATCAGATTCGATTCGACCAAACTACATCAGACGAAACTGTCATGAAATTCATGACAGATGGTATTCTTCTTCGGGAATTAGCAACAGATTTTGTATTAAGTAGATATTCTGCAATCATTATCGACGAAGCTCACGAAAGAAATGTGAATACTGATATTTTGATCGGTGTGCTCAGCAGAGTGGTCAAGTTACGGTACAATATGAGTCGTGAACCAGATGGGAAGCTGAAACCACTGAAATTGATTATCATGTCTGCTACACTTCGAGTATCTGATTTCTCTGAGAATAAGACTTTGTTTGAATCGCCACCTCCAATTTTGAACGTACAAGCTCGACAATATCCGGTAAGTCCTGTACTGCTATAGACAAAGGAATTAATTGGCTAACAAACCTCAGGTGTCCACACACTTCAGCCGGCGAACTGCAATCGAATACTTAGACGAAACATTCAACAAAGTCTGCAAGATTCACAAACGACTTCCTCCAGGTGGAATTTTAATTTTCTTAACTGGTCAAAATGAAATCACCAACATCTGCCGACGACTTCGACGAGAGTTTCCGTTCAAGAAAGCACGCGGCGAGCGTGACTTAAATGATAATGATATCGATGTATCTTTGAAGTTAGATACAAAAGAAGCTGATGTCGAAGCTGAAGATGTTACACTTGGAACTGATGAAGTTGCTGATTTTCATGAATTGGAGGATGATTTTGATGAAGAATCTGAGCCCGAGATTGAAGAAGGATTTGAAGAGCAGACTGAGGAGATTAATACAGGACCATTACACGTGTTACCTTTGTATTCACTTCTTCCTACTGCTCAACAAATGAAGATTTTCGAAGATCCGCCAGAAGGTTCACGACTTTGTGTTGTTGCCACCAATATTGCTGAGACCAGTTTGACAATTCCTGGAATTCGTTATGTGGTTGACTGTGGTCGTGTCAAAGAACGTCATTATGATGAAGAAACAGGAGTTCAAAGATTTGATGTTGGTTGGATTAGTAAAGCTAGTGCGGATCAGCGATCTGGTCGTGCTGGTAGGACAGGTCCCGGTCACTCATATCGTCTTTATTCGTCTGCTGTGTTCGAAAGTGAATTTCAACAGTTTTCAGTTGCTGAGATCTTACGTATGCCTATTGAAGGTGTTGTTTTACAAATGAAGACAATGGGTATCGACACAATTTCAAATTTTCCATTTCCAACACCGCCAAATAGATATAACCTCGTTACAGCTGAAGCACTGCTACATTATATCGGTGCGATCAATAAATTTGGAGCATTAACTGATCTCGGTAAAACAATTGGAATGTTTCCTTTGGCTCCAAGATTTGCTAAAATGTTAGCGATTGGTCAGCAATTTGATTGTTTACAATATATCATTGCAATTGTTGCAGGCTTATCAGTTGGTGATCCATTCCTTAATGAGCATGAGGTTGGACTTGATATGGAAGAACGAAATGAAGATGACATTGTTGCACAAGGTGATATGGAAGCAGCAAGGAGAAGACGTAAACAGTATTTTGTTGCGCAACGAAAGTTTTCAGGTTTGGATGGTACATCTGATGTACTTAAATTACTTTCAGTTATTTGCGCCTACGAATTTGAGAGTCAGAAGTCTCAATTTTGTTTTGAGAATTTCTTACGTGAGAAATCTATGCAAGAAATTCACAAGATGAGAGAACAATTAGTACGTATTGTATCTTCAACAGTACCAACACAGCAAAATCTTAAATTTGACTCGAAGCTTTCTGCACCTTCTTCTACTCAAATTAAAGCACTAAAACAAATGGTTGCTGCAGGATTTGTTGATCAAGTTGTGGTTCGTGCTGACCTTGTCGCTGGATATGATCCAAATTTATCACTTCTTGCTCAAAATGGTGGAAATAAACATCGTGCTAAAGTATCTGCTGTTCCATATATCAGACTTAATGCTGAAACATATACTCGAGATAATACATTCTTAAGCGGTAAAGGAGGTGTTGATAAATCATGTTTACGCGATCCTGAAGAACCAGTATTTATTCATACAAGTTCAATCTTAGCGTCAGCTGATGAATTGAAAGAAATCTCAGACATGCCATCATTGCTTGTTTATAATATTATCCAACAAAGCTCGTCACGAAAAACAGATTCTGAAGGAAATGCATTAAGTCCTAAAATACGAATTAAGCCATTAACTGCGATTACAGCAAAACAATTAGCTAATTTAGCTAAAGCGGGATGATTTATTCATAATTTATATTACATGGTGTGGGTTTTACTAAAAGTTATGTTTATTGGGCCATTTGAACAGATTTTTGCATATAATAATGAGATTATACTTTTATCAATTGAGTAGGAAAAATAGTTTTACAAAAACACGCTAAACTGAACTGCCAATTATTACTAAACGAAACCATATATATAAACCTCCAAAAGTACAATACACTATATACAGCCAATACTTTCCCTATCGTCGTCAATTAAACGACGATATTCTAATAACAACCTAAAAAAGTAAACTTGCATATCTTCTTTTCGTAGCACTTTACGAGACCATTGCCGAGATTGAGTTGCAATAAATTTAGCTGATGAATCGTTCTCCAGTAAATATCTAACAACCTCATAGCCTTCTTTAAGATCAAGAGATAATGGAACGTAATGGACCCATGGTACCAATCGTTCATCATGCCATTCTCTAAATAAAGTTTGCTTGATTACCATTGAACGTGATCTTAAAAATGCGTAGAATCGAGTAGAGAATGAATTTCCGTCCATATCTAACAAAAATTTGTATTTCCATGTATTCTGAAAATTTGTATATGGAACTTGCTCACCGAAATGTTTCCGTTGATCAGCACAATCTTTGTCATCACATTGAGTATATGCAGAAAATTTCGCACTCATGAATTGCTTAAACATCGATTTGGGGAACGATTGTTCCACAAATTCAGATACCTGTTGTTGACTTTCACGATCCATTCCTTGCTGAATTTCAACATCTCGGAAATGTGCGTTATCGGATAATTCCATTTCTGCCTTATCACGAGAAAGTTCAGGCATACTTTCATCTTCAATAGGACCACTTGCATCATCTGTCTCAGGTTTTGCACTGTCACTGTCTTGTTCTTCTGTATTCTTAACCTCTGGTGAAAGTACAGCTGATTCCTCTTCGCCTTCCGGTAAAGATTTTTCAGATTTTAATAATCCTTCAACATCAGATTTCGAAGAGTCCGTTACAGCAACCTTCACAGTTGCATCAGCTGGAGCTTTGTCTGTTGTGGTGGCCTCTGTATCAGATTCGCCTGCATTGCTATCGACAGCAGCAACTCTGTCTTGAGCAGATATTTCCTCAATATCCGGTTCAGATACAAGAGCGTCCGCTAGTGTATCACCTTCAGCAGGAATATCCTCTGTAGTTACATCTGATTCTCCCTGCCGTTTAGTGCGATTACGTCTCTTATTAGGAGGTGCTTTCTTTGCCTTTACAGACTTTGCAGCTTGGGCTCCTTTACTACTCTTGACATCATCATCTGCTTGATCCTCAGTTCTCATTTTAAGTAAAATATCAGGATCACCTTGTTGCAATCTTTCCAATTCACTCGCATCAACAAGCATAGTACAGTTTTCCGTAAAAGTATTATAGTAAGATAAAGTTCGTTGTCGATGACCTAATCTCCAAGAACCATCACGAGATCTAAGACCGGTTGATGAACCTCTCCAATAAACTGTTCTAGATTTATCCGACCATGCAACATCTTGTGCAGCATCATATGAAGCACGTTCAACGAAATATGACGGTGATGGGAAAAGAATGTCACTGAAGGTTGATAACTTACTCTGTGAAAAGATTGGAACTGGTTCTGTAATGACATTGAAAATCTCAGGTCGTACAAAGATACCGTGTTGATGTTGGTATGCTGGCGAAAGACAGATATCAGAGGCTGCAGACACATTACGCAGAAATCCTACTGACAGAGCATATCTTGAATATGCATTACCTGTACCAGCTTTGACAGGACTTTCAGGTGGACAGGACATTTTCGATAAACCCCACGTGGATTGATGAGCAATAGAGTTGAAGCTTGATTTATAAGTTGAAAGTAATGATTGCCTTGAGAAATCAGTTTCATCTGTCGAAAAATCTGAATAGTGATTATTTGAACCAGATTGAGGTTGTGTTGAGTTCAACATTGCGTCAAGATCAGCAAATGGTAAAAGAACACGAGGCGCATCAAGTAAATTAAATGCCAAATCCATATCCGGTAAGTGTTCAACAAAATCAGCCATCATTGACTTTAATGCTGATTCATACCAATGCCCAGTAGCTCCAGTCATATTTGCAATCTCGCCATTTCGGATGTAAATTCCTAACAGATGACTATCTGGATTACTGAGTGCGTCTCGCACACTATCTCGAATTTGACGAGGTGACATTGCCCAGAATGGACGTAAACTGTCCTGTATACTGTTGTACTCATCCATTACCGTTGACGATTGTGATACAGCAAATGCATGCCATTTGTCAAAATGGGGTGGTGGACTGATTCCATATCGTCGTCGATACTCCTTAACCGCTTCAGGGTACGTCGAAGTCTGACGAGAGATCATTGTATCGAAATGATCTAAATTCTGCTCCATTAAGTATGACATTGGGTGAACGGTTGTATTCCAAGCCATTCGGTTATCCACACCAGCCAAAGCTACTCTCTGTGACACAAGACCACCAGGTCTAGGTTGAACAATCGCATAGACACCAAAGGCAAGTAAGAAAATACTGATAATCAAACCAGCTGCTTTACTTATTCGCGATGAAAAGTAAACTGCACGTTTCTCACCAACTGATTTAGGAATTAATGTACTTGCAATTGCAATATATGAAATACACATTGAAACAACTTTCCATGCTGCATGTGAGTATAGAGATGAGCTCAAATTTCCGATTAAATCAACAAATGATGCATTAATTGGAGATAACTGTTGAATAAGTACCATAATAATAATATTTTTAACTGCAGATATAAATGACCAAAGAATAATCATAGTTGCAAGACCATCAGATGTTCCTAATGCACTCCAACCAGCCCAACCATCCAACAAAAGTGACATAAGGAATAATCCAATACTTGTGTAAAACGAAATCTCACGTAAAACTGATCGAGTAAGCGGAATACTGACATCAGAAATTGAAAGATAGGTTGCGGCAAAGATACTGGAACAGATACCGAAAACCAATTGTGCTGCGCCAGGGTACTTGGGTGCAATGGCGAGGAAAGATGTTAAAGTAATGAATATCAAAGTGGGAAGGTCGACATTGGGTAATGAGAAATCCATTGCTATCGGGTGTTCATGGTCGGTGAGAGGAGAAGCTGCGGACATGTATTGAAACCGCAGAATGTGCACCAGAAATGGAATCAAAATCTAAAACTATCAGCATTCAATTCAACAGGACCGAGTCAAATATATACGTACAGACGAAAGACCATTTCCTCGCTCACCAAGCAAACTAGCACAGACTGTACTGAGAACAATGCATGTTGAACATATAACCACATCTATTCTTCGATATTTTTGATCAGACCGGTATAAAAACCTGTCTAGCGGTAAAAGTGTAAAAACGCAGAATGACGCCCATGAAAAACTTGCTGAAAACAGATAACGTGAATAAGGAATTGCAAAATTGGCTAACACGGCAAGAAGTGATGCAACAAAAGTTAGAAACGGCGCCGAACGCGATATCCCACTTGCTAATGAAGACGGACTCGTCAGTAGCGGCGAGCTTGGGAATAATGACGACAATAACATTGTTCCGATCAGGTGCGTAACTCACGTCAGATACACGTGGATATGTCAATTTCTCACTAACAGTCGCAATATTGTGAAGAGAACGAGCACGCACTCGAATGCGGTACTCCTATTGTGAAAACGCGTGCAACCAATCTGGGACTTTCCGCTGTACTTGAGAGATACTCGGTAAATCTACAGCATTTCTCCAATATAGTGCTGCGTTGCAGACTCTTCAGTACCCTGTATGCTGTTTTTTCGCTTCGTTTAAGATCTCAGGAAGTGCAGTGTATCGTGATAAGATCATGGGGTAGGAAGTTCGAATGTACAGTACACGCAAAAAGGCGTCGCGTTGCGGCGCGTGCAGTCAACCGGTGCGATATCCGCTTTTGATGCACGCGCCGATAAACTCAAATATGCTGCACATGCAACAATAAGCGAACCGGCCTGAAATCTATGTGACCAGGTTCTCAACAACAGCTGCTACAAACAGGTATCAGTCTGAGTTTCGACTAAATTAAGATAAATAGTATTACTCTAGGTGGTTAAATAAAAGGTAATAGCTATACAAAAGCAATGCAAACACCTAAACCCAATAATATACAGTGCGGTTCATCAGTGCCGGAGAAAGATACATATGCACCAAAAATCCACTTCAATTCATAACCACGTCTTCATCTGCGGCATCTGCACGATGTCTTTTAGTAGTTTGTCCACCATTTGCTTCCATATCGTCCTCCTGTTTTCGTTTCTGCAGTTTGTCCGGATTACGACAAAAGAACAGTTTACGCTCTAGCAACTGACCGTGCTCTTTAGATATTCTATTTCGTCCTTCTTCTATGTGTTTCTTGATCTTAGCTAATGTCGATTGTAATTGATACTGTTGTAATGGAATTGAAGCAAATTTAGCCTGCATATATCCTTCTGCGAGAGATTCATTCGCCATAGACAGTGCTGCCAGAGCAATCTGAGGTGGCGTAAATAAAAATGCTGCATCTGAATATAAACTATCGTTTATTAATCCTCTAGCTGTATCATGTGCGGATCCAATAATATCGAGTTTATCAGGAAATATAGTTTGTAGATCTAAGTAATAACCATGCACTGGGTCGAATGGATGATGTGCTAAAAGTGTGAATGATAATGCTTGGACAACGACAAATTCAAGTTCTTTGATTGATTGTACTGTGACTTTTTGTAAAGGTTTCACAAAATTATCTATCGATATGAAATGATTTTCTGATTTCGTGGACAGAAAAATGCACGTATACCTATATTTTGTTAGAACTGTGAAATTGACACTCAATTGCACGGAAACTTACATTACCGCCCTCGGGTGATATTCCATAACACTGTATTTGAGATAGAAGCGCTTAAAGAATGAAATCGCACTTGCCTAAATCAACTTCATTAGCACTTTGCTAACAGCTATAGCTTCCCAAAGCATGATAACGCACTCTGATATGTGAAGGTAGCTTATAAATAGCCGAGACCTCCTGAATCTTTCCGCAATAGTGCTGAATCAACAACCATTCCTCCCTCGGCGTTATAAAATCAACATGCTGTGTAAATCCTTTTGCTTCATGATCACGGCTCAAGCGTTCAACACCGGCTTCATTAATCGACTGCCGTATCTCATCCAGATCTGAGGGTGTAAATGACCAAATACGATACTGTGATCCCTGTACGTAGAGGTCATCATCACTCGATGGAGCAGCCATTGTCATGGTTGTAGTCGCCGACGACGACATTACACGCCACCTCTCGGAAACAATATAGCAACCAGCGCCTCTGTTTACTTTGCCTGTATAGGTACAGAAACGAGAAGTGTAGGAGCCCAGCCACTCACGCGATCTCTTCAAGGACCCTGGATTCGACCTTGGGGCTCTGGGGTTCTGGGCGTTCGGAGAAACCAAGCAAGACATTCTACACCTAACCCAAAGACCCTCTCGCGGCCAGCTACAGTATACGCTGACTGGTTCTGTTATCTCCAACAGTCCGATAGGATTTGGATACCACCTCATTAGAAAACACAGAATCATTTCGATTTTGAACTGAATCGCAAGTACACCGTAATGGCCGATCGACTTACACAGTTGCAGGATGCGATAGATCAACTGTCAATCCAATTTTACTCAGCCATTCACTATCTATCAACACATCATGACTTTGTTCCACTTGCAGATGAAGCAAAAGTAGTGGATCCTCAATGTTAGTATTAAATGAATTTGAAAGATTATGAAGTAACAATAATTGAATTAACACGAATTACGGATAGATACTCCGGATGAGCCAGCCGTGTTTGATGGTGAGCTTTAAATCACAGTTTCACTTAAAGATCATATAGCTGACACGTTTGATTCCATATAGCTGCACAATTAGAATTATCACGAGACATAATACTACGATCACGACAAATTGAGCTTTTAATTAATTCACTTCCAGGAGCTGATGCGTCAGAATCAGATCAGCTTGCCCGGGTTCAACAACTTGAAGAAGAGCTCGAAGAAGCAGAAGTATCACGACAAGAATGGCTTAAACGACGGAAGGAATTATTAAAAAAATGCGATACTATTACTGCACAGATTGCCCAGAAGAAGAATGAAATTGAATTGTCAGAGAATTCATGAGGAGATAAAGATTGGATTGTGTACGAGAGAGTTAAAACGAATGAGATTATAGCTATCTTTTGGAGTTTGGAGTTTATATAGAATTTTATTGAATCTGAAATTCACGGTATAAATCGAAAACTAGCGATTGTGTGATATGGTTCAGCAAGTGATTTGTTTATAAGAGAGAGATGTTCCAAAGTTGGCTTAGCTTATCCAGCTGACTGAACGATGTAAACAGCAATTTACCCAGCTGACCTTTCAGCTTTAATTGGGTAACACTACTTTAGTGTAGAGTACACGAGCATGATGAGCCAGTAAACTCTGCGTTTTAAGCACGCGACCCACTGTAAAAAAACTGAAAACGAATCGAAGTTGGCTTGTCAAACAGAAACAGATATTCAACACAAACGCCTTTTATGTAAGCAAAGTGCGTGATCATCCGGCTCATCGCGCCGGGCGCCGCACTGGCACGCGTCTCTCGGAACTCGATCGCTAAAAATACAAACAATGCACGTAGATCATCTCGTCAGGATATAACTATCGCGGTATCATATCTCGTATACTTCAACTTGTCGGAATTTATGGACCGATAATGGCTTCTTTAAGACAGCTGAAAGCCGCGGCGACAAGATTTATGCTAAGATTCACCGGTCGTCGAATGCAGCTGTTTATGCGGGTTGCATTGGGATTCAGCTATCTCGCAACTATCATTCTCAGTATATATATCTACTATTATCCGAATTTCAACTCAGATGTTTGCAGTTGGCCAAAGCCACCGGCAAATAGTGCGGGAACTATCGACTTTTTGATACTCGCAGATCCACAGATCAGAGGTACTACAGAGAACTCGCCAATACGAGAACGACTGGACCTGTACGGAAATGATTACTTTCTCGGTCACATTTACAAGACGCTATCTCAAAGGTTAAACCCATTTCGTGTTGCTGTGCTTGGTGACTTGTTTTCAAGTCAGTGGATAGATGACGAGGAGTTCGATAAGAGGACAAGAAGATACTCACGGAGAATATTTCCAAAGATGAAGATTACTGGAAGTAACGAGGATGACACATGGCCAGTATTTTATAATCTTTCCGGAAATCATGATATCGGATATGCACATGAAGTGACAACAGAACGTGCAAAACGATTTGAACGCAATTTTGGTGAATTAAATTTTGCTGAGTATTCAGATGATGGACGATGGCGTATTATTGTGTTTAATTCAATGTCAGTTGACGGAGCTCCTAATGATAATGATTTCGGTCAAGCTACATTCACGGGCGTAACACGTGAGTTCTTACATGAACACATGAATCGTGACTTCTCAGGAACTACAATATTACTTACGCATGTGCCATTGCACAAGGTTGATGGTGTTTGCGTTGATGGACCATACTTTACATACTATGGTGAAGAATCAGATGGTAGGATACGTGAACAGAATATGCTAAGACGTGATACCTCAGAATGGTTACTGAATGGATTCTTTGGAATGGATAGTGGCAGTCAAGGAGGAATCATTCTTAATGGACATGACCATGAAGGATGTCTGGTACGACATGGCCGTGAAGAAGACGGTTCCGAATGGCAAACCTTTACGCTAACAAAAGGTGACGCCAGATATAAGCATTCTTTTCTGCCGAGAGCGCATTCTGTGGTAGAGGTTACAGTGCGGAGCATGATGGGACAGTTTGGAGGAAATGCGGGGCTGTTGACAGCGTCGTACACGGATGATTCTAGAGGTGCGTGTGTACAATAACTTCGGTGCATGCTTGCACGGAGGTGCAAAGTTTGATCTATACCGTCTAACAGTATCTTATTATGCAGGTCTGACGGAATTCACATTCACATTGTGCTCGTTCGGCGCGCAACATGTCTGGTGGGCAGCAAAGGTATCGTTGATAGTGTCGTGCACGATGACGGCGTTCGTGGCGCTGCTGTGGGTGCTGTATGTTCAGGATGTGAGGGTGCGGCAGCGACAGCGGCAACAAGCGGTAGACGGCGGAAGTGGAGTAAGAAGAACTGCCCCGGCGACCTCCGTGGCGCCGCAGATTGAGACGGCACAGTTGCTGGCTTCGTCGCTGGCGGCAGCGGCGAGTGGACGGAGGACGCCGGTGGGGTCGAAGGTAAACAAGACGGAATAGAGGCTGTGAAGAGGCGGTGACGGCAAACGCCAGGCGCACTCTATACAGTGTACATATTTTTATACGGCTATGAACATGATGCAAATGAGCACAGTTTTTGCAACTCAGCAGCAGGAAAGGGCAGTGAGCAGTGACGGTGATCTGCGCCGGCACGTGACTGCCCGATGCGGCAGCCCACGTCATAGCCGCTCACGTGCCACTCGCAGTGCCAGCTTTTATTGCACTGTAATTGCACGCTCATCTCCAGTCTAGGTCCGTAGCACATCCAGCACGCTGCTGGCACCACTCCGTTTCCACCGCCAACTGCCCTTCTTCACGGGGTTCTGCACCGGCTTCTGTCTCCAGCAAGCCCTGATACTCGCCAACTACATCTGCGCTGCGCCTCTACCTCTGCGCTGCCGCAACTCAGTGCTCTCGTTCTCCGGGTCCAGATCAGGCGCCGTGACGCGTCTTCTCCGCATCAGACGGCTTCTCCCCAGCGATCCGACCGCACCGCGTCCCTGAAAACTTTTGCCGTCACACTTACACCGCTTCACGCTACTCATCGATAGCACCACATATCTACAAAAAAAAGCCCAATTCAACATGGGTATCCCGCTCTGGTCTTCTCGCGAAGAGCCCGCACAGCAGCTCCAACAGCTTGCGCCAACACAGACTAAAGCTCTGTGCAGCAAAGGCAGCAGCGTCATTCGCCCTGAGAATGCAGTTCCACGATTTGGAATAGCTACATCGGCTGCTGACGACGAGCCACTCAGTCGACGAGATCGGACTGATGGTCCATCTGCTGCTACCACTGGCTGGTTCGCTAACGTCAGCCGAGCAGATCGTGCACGGTTACAAGCACCGAGCAGTGTCTACGCCGAACAGGATGATGAGGAGGAATACGAGTCAAACAGTAATGAAACAGACGGCGAGATGGTTCTTGCTGAACATGAAGCAAATCTTGAATTCGAACCTTTACGTCGAACATACGCGGCACACCAGCAACAGCAATACAGTATTTTAGATCAAGCAGAACGAGCACACTACAGGCATCGCGTCTTTCCTCGATCATCGCGGATGATGCGTCGCGTGTCTTCTGGTTCATTCAGTCGGTCAGCTCGCAACAACAACAGCAGCGACAGTAACAATAACATTCCCGAAGAACTTGCCGTAACTTCAACTTTGTCGTCAGAAGTCGCACTCAATCGGTCACTTGCTGGATACGTTGAGCGGCTACGGCGACTGCGCCATAGAGAAGCTGAGTTCTCTGGTACATTACGCGATCGTCCACTCGATGAAGAAGTCGCATCTACATTAAACGCACACAGATTACGTGCTTCAGATTCTGCATCTGTAGTAACTGGAACAACTGCCTCATCAGCTTCTTCAATAATGAGTGGGACGGGCACTGAAGGCGATGAGCTAATGACTGTATTAGATGAAGAAGAAGCCAACAATGCCGGATTATCAGTTGATGTTGATGAGGATATTGGCAGTGAATATGACGCATACGGTGAACCTGTTGCTTGCGACGATCGTAGCGAGGAACTGTTTTCATTTGGAAGTGCAAATGGTGGCGCTGCAACCGATCCGTCAACCAGCTTTAGAGCACTCATTGATGAAATTCGGGGGACAAATACATTACAAGATCCATCATTGCAAGAAATTGGAGGAAATTCTCAAAGTACAGCATGGTCTTCATCAGGAAGCACACCACGTCAATTTTCAACAGCATCCGGACCGATTACTCGACGACCTCGAGATCAGCGGAGATATCTTTCGCCACTCGATCTTGATGGATTTTACAGCAGTCGAATGCGAATTCGAAATGCTACAAGTTATGCAGAAGCACTTGATATAATGGCAGAAGAGCAAGTACTTGATCGCGAATTACGCTACCAAGAGGTTTCAACTCCGGATCCTGACGTTAGAGATGTTTTAAGTCGATTCGAGGTTCTCGATAGTAGAATAGATTTAATTCGAATGGCTCGTCGTGAATTACGTATGATGGAATTCGAAGCAAGTGCTTCTCTTAACAGATTACGTGCGGTATAAAATTCATCAATTTACTCATACATATACAGTATACGCAGTTTGGTTGGTTTATGGAGTCAGATAGTTAATCCTTTTTACGGTTATCGGTGTTGTATTTATCTTTAGTTTATTTATGTTATCTCTTTCTTAAATCTTTTTTGTTGCGTTTGGTTTCTAATCCGAATGAACTATTTGAAATATAAATTTTGATTTCGACCACTTATCGTACAAAATATCAAAAAAAGCATACACCAAATCCATAACTCATTGCAAAGTAATTTAGAAATCGTATCAATGCAAATAAGCAAATACACCCTAATACACAGAAAAGTCATTTCTTACCCTTTAATTCGTAAATATCGACAAGAAAGAAAAAAATAATAAACTCATGAAAATTTCCACCGATTACCACAATTCTCACAAGTACAAAATGTAGTTAAAGGCTCATCAGCACTTCGAGTTTGTAATTGATAGTATGAAACTTTCTTCTGTTTACATTTTCCACATGTAAATCGATCAGTAACTGCTCTTTTCTCAACTGCTCCTTGTGCATTAAATAAGTTCTTTTCTTCAATTGTTTTAATTTGTTTCTTTAATTCTTCTGATGCCATTTCTTGTGGTGACATTTTATATAATCGCTCAGCACTGATTTCACCATTTAGAACTCGATATCTCAGATTTGGATTCTTAGCATCTTTTAAATTTAAAAATAGTGATCGCATCTTTGTTCGATATGCTGGTGTTGCACCTTTTTCAGAAATAAAGACAACTTTCTCAATTTCTTTGGAACATGCCAAGATTGTATCTGAATGAGCGTCCGAGTCACTTGCAAGTGCATTATAAGTAACAGTAACACAACTATTTCGAACTCTATCATCATAAATATCAGTCATTATACCATCTGTTTTAACATCTCTTGGAGCTCCATTCGCCGGTCTTTGAACTTTTGGTAATTGTGCAGGAGTTGGTGTTGATGTGTTTGAAGTTGAGGAGGGCGATACTGTTTTTCCTTCTTTTGTGGTTGTGGATGTTTTAGTTGCTCCATTTTCATGCTTATGCGCTGCTGCTTTTTGTAATGTAACTTCGTCCCTCCAATGTTTAATTATTGATTTCACAAGTTCGGCAACTTTCTTATCAGAATGATTTCGAAATTTATTAACTGCCAAGCCAAGCTTCGTTTCCTATAAAATTCAATCCAGTTAGTCTCCCATTGCAAAAGTGCTTCAAATAATACAGTATAAATAGAAATTAGGCATACCCGTAATAACTTCTCAGTGGGTTTAACTTCCTTCTTTAGCCTTCCTAAAATATCAAGAATCGAAGCTGACGACTCTGCCTTTTCCAATCCACGCATTAAATCTCTAATTTCTTTAATATCCACACTCATTTTTATATTCTTTATATCGTAATGTTTCGAAAGATTTCAATCCAAAGCAAAAATAAATAAATGAAAATCGCAAGTATTAGTTTCAATCTTTCATATATTGAAAATAGGTATGACAAGATTAATTCTATCCGTGTTCTCCGTCGTAACTATCTTTCTTCGCGCCTCCGTTTAAACAATTTTTTCAGCGAAAATGCAAGATCGAGCTAAATACTAAGTAAATACTTGACCCGTATGCTTTAGTAATTGATACGTGTATCAAAATAAATGTAATGAGAATTGTGAAATAAATTACGGAGATGTTCTGTAGTAGGACAGACGCGACGAAACTATCCAACACGTCAAATGAAAATTACATGCAGGCGGTGTCTAAATATTTGTACGCTAGGGGGTTTGTGCCGTAGTTGACCTCCGAAACACGCGCACCCTCGGCGCGGTATTGCGCCACAGCTACAGTACCAAATCAACCAGATACCAATCCAAATCCTCCTGAATTTGCGCGCTTCGGAATTTGAAGATCAACCTTGCGGTCCCAAGTTTCTTATTCCCGTCTACCAATCTGCACTTAAATATGATTTTAAAGATATAAACAACATTCAATTCAATCTCTATCCAAAGATACACAATCGCGTCATAAACTCATAATACAACCTATGCCCTTCCCTCAAGCTTATTCACAACTTCTGAATGTAACTTCTTCTCTTCTCTAGCTTCTGATAGAGTACCCAAGCCTGAAACAATTATCTATTAGTATCCAATCCTTAATGATATCATAAAAGAAATATAATGTAACTTACTTCGTAAATCACTAACAATATCTTTGGTCTTTCCAAAGTAAACTTCTTGAAGTTGAATTCTCATCTTTGATTCAATATCTTCAACCATTCTTCCAATATTTGCGATATGTGCAGTCTCATCTTCAACAGGCGCATCTTGTTCAATCTATAAATTAATTAATACTCGCATTCGCAATATTTACCAAGGCCCTACAACAATAGAGAAAACAACGTACCTGTCGTGTAAGATTTCCACCAAGATCAAATTTTCCTAATGATTTTGAACTTGTAACAACATTCAAAATAATTGTACTGGTAAGTTTATAATGTGCTGTACGACCACGGTCAAGAACTTCGAATACATGAATAGAATCCCATTCACCCGAATCGACACCTATGAAATATTAATAAGTAATCTTAACTAATATGTGATATATATGACGTACTTTTCTTGAGCAGTACAACACCGGCAAGACCATTGTCTAATTCCCATAAATACACGCTAGATAAGCCACCTTCATAATACCTAAACAAGACCGTGTAAGCATCGTACGTTAACAATAAATAACCAATTCACAACATACAAATCTCTGTAAATATCAAAAGCATCATTTGCGATTACTTCTAATTTTCTAATCTCGTCACTTGGAACAATGCCATCTTCAAGTGGAGGATCATATTCATTACTCCAAGGGCTTCTAAAACTGTCACCATCCCGATTATAATCACAAACAAGGTAATCTTTTCCGGATTTTTTACATGTTTTAACTTGTAATGGTTGATCAACTGATGATAAAAGATCTTCTGTAAGATCTGGAACAATTGAACAGATACTTGAAAGATTGGCTGCTGTGTTTTTGGGATTTAATCGCCGTAATAGATCGAGTGATGCATCAAATGGATCAGCCTACCAGTAGCATTAGTATTAAATTATTCGACCAATCAATTCAATATCAGTGATCTTAATCGTATCCTACCATTTTTTAATACAGTTAATCCGTATGTAAAGATTACTTTACAATCAATTGCAATGTATTTGAGATGCAATGTAGGCTGACTGACGTGTGTATCTGATGGACCCAGCAAATCCCCGGCTGCGACCGTTCGCCTTTCGCGTGATTCCACAGCAAGCCGCACACTCTCGGCCGTCTCGGCCGCGTCGACATCTACAGATTAATCAATCTCACAATGCACTCTATTGAACTAATTACACTGAAGATATAAGTAAATAAAGATAAAAACACACACAGTATAATATCAAAAAAATAAACAGAAATATGAAACTTGAAATTAAATCATTTCAATATAAACAGCTATAGAGCATAACATGGCAAAGTCATCAAAATCGTTAATAGAATATATGAATGCTCAAAATGAACTAGTGCTTTTCTCATGCAGATTAATAACAGAAAACAAAATGACAAAATGGGGAGAGATGGAACAAAATGAAATAAATGATATCGCAACAAATGTGAAATAATGTCAAAGTAACATAATGAATTGTTTGGTGAATGAATAGACTAGGCCCATGATCCACGACTAAGTTGGAGCAGATTCTCAACGCATTCAATTTCAGAACGAACAGGTTCTGATTTCATCGATCGGTTCTCCTTTTGAGAATTAGAGTCAGAAGCACGTGTCCGCTCTGAAGAGCCAGCGGGAGATGAGATCATACCGGGTGCTTTAAGCTTGTCATCAGTGATGCTTGAAAGAGGAGGTAAGACCTGGGAATCCAGCTGCTTACTCTTGTCGACTGTGGTGGAATTAATATTTGGCAGAGTAGTATTCTCTGAAGATGCAGATGCAGGAGTCAATGGAGGTAATGACACGGGAGATGAATGAGTAATCGCCGACATTGACATGACGTTTGAGAATGATGAATTAAATGGTCTAAGAACCGGTCGAGAAATATCCATGCGATTATGTGTTGGTGATGACGAGAATAATGATGGAAGTGATGGTAAGCGGTATATGGGCGCAGGGAGTGTACCAACCTTTGGTGCAGGAGTCTCGAGGAGACTGTCGATAGGCGAAGCGGGACCGGGTGAAGATGGAATGGTCTCGACAGAAGATGCTAATGAGTAAGTGGAAGCACTTGATGACACTGATGAGTCAGATGCAGCTGAGAGAGGGGGTTGTTCATTTTTAGCGTCATGTGCCTCAGATATATGCTTGGAAGCTGGAGTGGAAAATGTGAAAGTAGGCATGTTGACTAGAGAAAGTGGACGTTTCCTTGAAGTTACTGGCGATGATGGAATGTCGGTAAAAGACGAGTCAGCAATCTCGGATTCCGCAGACTCATTTGCAGATACACTGGTGTATTTGGGAATCGGTGTTATTGATGGTTCAGATTTGCGGTTGCGTTGAGTTTTGCCGTCCGCGCTTTGAGCAGCTGCGCGACGTGTTGTTTGCCGTCTGTTTTGAAACCAAATCTAGAGAAAAGTTAGATTATGAATCCACAAACAAGCAGAAAAATTTTCGAATACCGATAAACATACCTGGACAGCCTTCTCAGTCATACCAACGCGTTCAGCGATCTGCTGACGAACATGTCGCGGTGGCTTATCGCACAAACTGAACTCATTGTAAAGAATCTGAAGCTCGTTAGGCGAGGTACGCCTGCGTTTGCGACGAGCTAAAGGCGCATTATCGATCTCTGGTTGGTGAAGAGGATATGTCGCTGGCGAGTGTGAAATGAAGGCATAGGTGGACATGCTGGAGGAGGAGTGCCGCGGCGGATAGTGAACGAATACACACGAGGCGAGCGCGATGCGAACGCGCTGTGGAAAGTGGTGAAGCGGCGAAGAACTGTTTGCGGTCGAGAACAAGACACAGAATAAGTGCACAAGGGTGCGCAAAATGCAGGTTCGCGACGGGCACGGGGAAGGCGTTGGCGAAAGGGAAGCGAGGTCGCGTCGAGACCCGAGAGGAAAACAAAGAAGACGCAAGGGTGGAGCACTGTCGCACCAAGAAACATGGAAGGTGCGAAAAGATTAGAGAAGCGACGCGTGGGCCACTGCACAATTATGGGGCGCGTTGCTCGGCAGAATAGCTAATAAGCGCCTGGCGCGAACTGCCCCAGAACAGCAAATTCCACGATTGCCTTTTGCGGCTAATTGGACGCGCCCCTGCAGAGCCGTCACGTGCGAGCAATCAAACGCTGCACATTTTTCACGAACCGAAACAGGATAGTAATTGGCACTTACGCTGCCGTGAGTTGCAAATTGCATTCACGCGTTTTTGGCCGGCGTCGGCGTGTGACGGACCGGCCTCTTGGTTGGCGGTTGAGCGAGCTTTGTTTGTGTTTATGGATCGATTGTTACTGCGTTGGTCTTACATGAGAACAATCGAGGTAACGCGTATGTTCAGTGCGATGCAGTATAACTGTACTGTACCACAATTCCACAAAACACTGCCTTGCGGGCCTTGATGTAATGCAGTAATTGCATGGATATTACATGCGATCATGACGCGCGAACCTCAAATCAGCCAAACTGTCCACAAATTGTTCTGCGCTGCGCTCTACCGACCGAGAATAACATCCGTATAGTTCGCACTTAATAGTATTTCAGTCACTATATTCTTATCATTGTAACACAATTCATTTTATTTGGCATTTGATACACTGCATATTAACACAACACCGCCCACCCTACACGCACCTAACTAAGGTCCGCAATCTCCTTGACTACTTCGTCAAAGCCTTCCTTATACTCCGAATCCTTTCCATCCTTCTTATCCTTCTTAAATCCACCTGGAACAATCATAACACAACTTGTTGGTCGCTTGGTAGCTCCTGCTGATCCAAGATCCTCCTTGCTAGGTACAAATACAAATGGAACACTACCATCCTCACATAAAACTGGAATATGCGAAATAACATCTGGTGGTGAAATATCTCCTGCAATAATAACAAGTCCCTTATCACCTTTTCGCAGAGACTTGACAACTTCCTTGACGCCCCGTTTTATGTGACGTTGCTTAGCAGCTATAATAAAATATTAGTATCACCACCTCACAGTCTTCAAACATATACCATCAATGACACATACCCTTCTTGACAACCTTCAATACTTTCTTGTTAAGCTTCTTTGGTGCAAGAGGTTCGGCAAATGGTAAGAGAGCAGATAATCTAGCATCATAATGTCCATCATCATCACCACCAGTAGTTGAAGATTTCCGTTTTTTCTTTTTATCTTCAGTTGCAGCAACTGGTGTACTGTCAACATCCATAGCACTGTCATCAATAGTAGCAGCTGGAGTTTCTTCAACAACTTCTTCAGCTGTTGTTAACGATTTCCGCTTCTTATCCTTCTTTTCCTTCTTCTCCTTCTTCTCTTTCTTAATATGCTTGTCTTCAGCCATCTTTGTGATGTATACGCAAATCTAGCGTTATTAATTGCCTATTAAATAAAGACAGTATATTATAAATACCAGTAGTCTTATCTTGTAACAAAATACAGTCAGTTTTTTTTAAACCCTCGATGTATTTCCTGGTTAGAGCAACTGTCTTTGTATATGTCACCTTGATCTTTCCTAGTCCCGGTGAATTTTTTTGCCTGCGTCAAAAACTTTCGCAAAATATATGGGGTTAGGGCAAGCTCCGCTCCTCCCAACCGCTCGCTCACACCTTCTCGCTCAAATCCCAGCCCAGGGCGGCCTGCTCGCAATCGCAAAGCTGGAAACAACACTAATAACGAGCCAGTTTCGGCGGTAGAGTATAAAATCAGTGGTCGGCGTGAAGTTAAAAAACTTGTGATATGACTTGGCACATGGATGCTATGTGTTGTCTTTGGAACCTCAATTAAATATGAATACCTGCACGAATACTACTATATAGAACGTGATTGACATTAACGGTGACGGAAAGAACAGTACATTGCATCATTAAGATGAGTGAAGAAGTGGATATATAATGAATGAATAAGATTAATGAATTGCGGCGGGAAGGGAGAGAAAATGCGGTTGTGGTTTTTCCGTTTACGGTCCGCGGCTATCCTCTCACCTACTAACCCATTTAATCTATGAAATGAATATACTCGTAATCATAATACAATTCTATATGCAACACGTAATATTAATATACAAATAATATAACAACACACTATTTCTTCCCCTTAAATAACATTTTCTCTACTAATTCCGCATTTTGTTCTTCCATCTTTGTAGCTTCATTCTCTTCACTAACACTTTTATCAAGAGCTAATTTTGTATTAGCAAGTTGTAAAATTGCTTCTTCTATTGTATTCCTTGTAACAAGTCGGATTACATCAACTTCTCTAGTTTGACCAACTCTATGTGCTCTATCTTCCGCTTGTCTATCATCATGTGGATTAAAACTCATATCAAAAATAATAACAGCATTTGCGCATGCAAGATTAATACCAAATCCACCTGCTCTTGTCGAAAGTAAGAAGCATGAAATATCTTCTTCTGCATAAAATTTATCAATCAGATCTTGTCGAACTTCAACTGATGTTTGTCCGTCTAATCTAAGGAATGCCATATCAAGTGTCGTAAGTACTGATTCTAAAATATCAAGATTTTGAGTAAACTGAGAAAAAATTAAAATTCGATCTCCATTTGCTTTCATCTCAACCAACAATTTCTTCATGGCTTCAACTTTGCCTGAATTCATCCATTCTTCATTCTGTAATTTGAATTTTCCAACAGTTGGGAATTTCTTGCATAAATTGTGTAATTCAAAATCAGACATAACTTCCATATCTTCATAAATATATTGTCTATTGGCATCTGCATAACAATCTTCTTTCATAATTTCTTTTGACATTACTTTTAATTTATCATCATCATAATTTCGACGAAATAATAAAGGATGAACCGCAGCTTTTCGTAATCTCATTAGAATATTAGCAGATGATCTATCAGCTTTAGTTAATTGTTTACCAGATTCACGAGCTTCAATAACTCGACGACTTGCTTCTAATTCGTCATTATAAATACTTTCTTGTTCTGGTGATAAGTCACAATAAACAACTCTATGATGTTTCTTTGGTAAATGTTTTAAAACTTGATCTTTCTTTCTTCTAAGAACAAATGGTGTCATCATTGTTTTAGCTTTTGCGATGCGTTGTTGTGATAATAATGCCACATTACTGGCATCTCCGGAATCAGTTGTTGTCTTAGCTTTATGCTTAAAGATACCTGATAGCTCTTCTTTACGCTCTTTGAAAAGTTGAGGTAAGATAAACGCAAGAAGTGAAATTAATTCTTGTAAATTATTTTGTAACGGTGTTCCAGTAAGTAGTAATCTAAAATCTGATTTTAATCTCATTAACTTTTGATATCTTTCAGATTCACTATTCTTAAGTAAGTGACCTTCATCATAAACACATGTAGTGAATCTAAAACTGCGCAAAAATGAACAATCCGCAGGACTACCGCAAGCAAGATTATATGTTGTAACAATAACATCAAATTCTGTATCTGGATCTTGTAGCATATCACGTAACTCTCCTCTATCTTTCTGTGAACCGTAGTATGGCTCAACAATTAGTGTTGGACAGAACCGGTGGAACTCACGAAGCCAGTTTTCTAATGTCGAAGATGGAACAACTACTAAATGAGGTCCATCAACACCAGTTTCTTTGAGATGAGCAAGAAACGAAATGACTTGACATGTTTTTCCAAGACCTGATATTGTTAGCAATTGATCTGAGAATTTCTATATCCAAGGACGTACCCATCTCATCAGCTAAGATACACGATAGCTTCTTACGATAAAGCAGAGAGAGCCAGTTAATTCCAACCTGCTGATAATCTTTAAGTGTAATATCATCAGCAATTAATGCCGGTTGTTCCGTAAAGTAACCACCGCCAGGAACATGTTTCGGCTTTGAATCATCAACCGAGCCTGAATCTGCATCAATATCACAGATTTCAAGCTCTCCATTTGATCCGAGCACGCTAACTCCCCATTTTGTAATAGCATCAGAAACAGTACGACCAAGTTGTTCACATTTTCGAATTAAAGAGTCAACAGCATCATATCCAGATAATGTCTCTAATGCGGTTTCAACTGCTTTATCGCCAGCAGGTCGACGCGCTCTCTTTGATTTCTTCTTTGTTCCGTTTTCAGCTTCTGCAGGAATAACGTCAACAGTACGCACTTCATCTAATGAAGAATATGGTCTATTTTCCACAATTTTGTTTGCCACATCCTCTGGACAACATGCAACATCAATAATAACAGCTGCTTCATCTTTATTGAAAATATACAGTAATGTATTTTCCAACTCGGACGAGTCCTCTTCTGAAAGCACGGCCGCATCAGAGTCAGAATCATCAACCATTTCAGGTTCATCACTAAGATCCACAAGAGGATCATCAGCAGTTTCAATTTTTCGATCAGCTTTTCTTCTAACGGGACTAATTACTTCAATGCCATCAGATGAAATATCAATCGCCGATTTTGCTTGTGCTGCACTGAACTTCTCGCGAATTGATCTAGCCGGCTTAGTAATATCTCGTCGTGAAGAAGATGATTGATCTAGTGCTGGAGCTTTCTTAACCGCTGAAGATAACGATGGAGAAACAATTGCAACGCCAAGCTCATCTTGTTGCGATAACCACAGAGCAGCTTCGTCAAAGTCGCGCTTTAGCCGTACTGCTGCAAGTAATGCCGATTCAGAAAATAATGGAAATATACCTCTAAGTCGATTAAGCATATTATGTTCCTCCCTTTCAACTCCATTTTCAGGTGAATCCAGATCAACGGTAACTGGGATCGCCGGAGAAGGTCCCCTCTGTACCAACTTTTTAACAGCCTGACCTTTCTTAGATTCAGGAATACTTGCATTCCTTGATGCGGTATTTGAAAATGCAGCTAATTTATCCTTAACTGAACTATTGTATTCAGAATATTTAGCTTGCTTTGGTGGTGGATATTTGTCGACTTTATGCTGTGACGTTGGTTTATAGTCACTGTCAGCCGATAATTTTTGTGTAAACTCTCGCATTCTGCTTCGTGGTGACAATTTTTTCCAACCTTCAGCACCTTCTACTCTTGATTCATTTGATTTGTTAAAAACAATTGCAGAGCTTCCCTTACTGAAAAGCATGGGAAATGGACTGTTTCCATTTGTACCATTACTGGTTGAAACACGATCACTTGTAAAATTACTTTTATAACAATTAGCCCCATCGCGCGAATTCGAGTAATCATTTTGATGTCTTGCAGCTGAAGAAGGTCGTTTCAATTTAGTTGTACCATTTGTAGTGGCCGACGACGTTTGTGGTGAACTAAGTGGTGAAGAAGTGAGATCAAACTCCCCTCGTTTACCAGCCATTGAATTAGAACCACCATTAATACTTTTCTGAGGTGTATCAGCAACAAAATCAGAATCTCCTGATAATGCATCACTATCTGAATTCATTAAATTCTCAAGCATATCGCTTACTGGTCGTCCACGTTTAACTGATTGTGGTGCCATTGTTGAAGTCCAACCTTTGATCTCCGTCGCGCGCTCAATTTGCGCCCTGTCTTGAGATTTCTAAAAAGTCTTAGAATTCAATATTTCAGACTTTAAAGCACTTAAAAAAATTTCGAAAGCTCCACCAATAAAAATGAGCAAGATCCCGTCGGATTTGCTAATGAGATATGCAAAGTTGGTTGTGGCGACAAAAGATTAAAAGGACGACGCGTGTGGCACACGTTCTTTTTTGTAACATCGAGCCGACGCGTTAAGCTGTGACAAATTTTGTTCGTGAGCTCTTGCGGCGATACCCAGAAACAACAGTACGCCTGAACTACGGCGAGTAGAATAGTATTGGGGACCATATCACCGAGCTCCGTCACACCGCGCTCTACAGGGGCTACGGGATTTCGTCGGAGTATTTGAGTAATTTACACATGCAATTCATTAATCTATTATACACAATATACATAACTTGCCCAACCCAATGCACTTCTAATCGACAGTAAGTTCAATTACCGACAAACAGCTTTTCCTAAAACATCCAACGCTTTCGATATATCTCCTGGATCTGGTGAACTATCAATATTCATAACGAATACAGAAGAAACTAAATTTGAACGACGACCGACGTATTGGTGTAGTCGTAATATTGAAGTAGCCTAAAGTTACTGTTAGTTGTGCTCGGCAATTCAAAATAATAAGTTGATATACCTCATCCAAAGAGAGATCATCATAGGGCCAATAGCAAATTAAAAGCGAGACTGAGTAAAGAGAGTATTGATCCAATCGACTCAAAATCTCCGTCAGTGCTTCATAATCTATAGCTAACTTCTGCCTCGAATCAAGTCTTCGATCTTCTTGTCCTGTAAGACCACATTGAAAAATCACAGCTCCAACATTCTCGTAACTGGTTATATCATCTTCCATACTTGAGAATGTAATATTAACAAATTTGCCGCTGATTGACTTGCTGAATTTAGTACCATCCCATTCAAGACCAAGTTTCTTTCGAATCCAAACACCCGCAGTAGCATGCCAATCCATTGTAAAAATGTTAACATCTAATATACCGTCCAGTACACCGTGTCCTTTAAATGTTGACTCAACATAAGGAACAAAGACTTCGTTAAAGTCAATTGGTTGCCATAATTTTTGTATCCGTTTTCGTTCCTTGTCCATCCATTCTATTCGTTTTGTTTCATCCAAATGTCCTAATTCATCATACATACTTAACGACGCTTTTCGTTTCTTTCGTTGAGGAGGTTTTCCAAGCATTTTAAGAGCTTCCAAAGACTGAGTCTGTCTTTTCTTCTTAAGTTCGACATTAGCTCTTGCAATTTTGGCAGTTGCTTTGATCTTTAATAAAGCCAATTTCATAAGTGATCTTCTTCTTAATTCCTTCGCCATTGACTCTTGACAAATCTTCGAAATCTGACTTTGGAGAAACTTTTTCATTAAACGATCACATTCTTCATTAGCAGCAGCTTCCTTCGAATTCTCTCGTCGCCGTTTAACTTCTTGAGCAATAGCTTTATTAGCAATCTGTTCAACAGATTTTGCAACAACTCGCTTAATAACACTACTACCAATTGCAGGTGCTAAACTCAAGATAGTATTCCGTAATTGTTGTTTTTTCTCGACTTCTCGTTCTACTTTGGCTTGTGCTTCAGCAGCAAGTTTCTTAGCTTTAAGTTGTTCTTCAACTCGTGCTCTTGCTTGAGCTTCAGCACGAGCTTTCGCCCTCACAGCTTCTTCCTCCTTCTCTTTATCAGCTTGCGAAGGTGTTGGTTCAGATATTGTTGTTGATCGTGAAGGTAAACTTGGTTTCGCACTATCAAATGGATTTACGCCAAATGCATTCCCTGTAGCTTGTTGACTACCAAACGGAGAAGCACCAAGATTATTTCCTTGTATTTTAACAGGCTGACTAACAGGTGCCGGCGAATAAGATGTTGTACCGAATGTAGACTTCGGCGTACTGTCAGTATTACCAGTTGCAGTTGAAAAGACTGAATTCTTATATATATCAGTACTGCCGATAGAAGATAACGGAGGTTGAGTTGTACCGAATGCGGATTTGGAAAATGGTGAGCCTGTGCTATTCGATTGAAATGCTGAAAATGAAGGCGTCGGGATTGTGTTTGCTGAAGGTGATCCAAAAGCGAATGAAGTTGTTTTTGTTGCAGGAAATGGACTTGGTCTGACACTCGGAGAAGGGAATATTGAAACAGAACCAGCTTTGCTACCATGACGAGGTCTTCGCACAATTTGTCCACCTGCAGCCAAAACTTTTCGTAACGTTAACTTTGTAGGACTATTTTGAGGATATACATCACGATTTGGACCATGAATTAAATTGGTTATTGATACTCCAATTAATTTCGCGTCAACTATAACCTTTGAATATGCTTGCGGATGAGGCGGCTTTGCTAATGCACGTTCATCACTCCACGCAGTAACCTGAATGCATTCAACGCCATTATCAATTTGTCGTTCAAGACCCCAATATTCACATATCTCAACCAATTCCTCAGTACTATCGCATCCTAAAAGCTGTGATAATGTGTCTACTTCATATGGTTTTCCACGCTTGTGATACGATGATGCCATCGATCGCAAACCCCACATTCGAATATCATTAAAGTGAGTCTCAGCCAGACAAGCGATTAGAAATGGTACATCTGGCATTTTAAGTCTTCTAAAAAACCGAATAAAAAGATTTTGAGCATTTTCTGTATTAGTGTAACCCGGCCGAATCAGATTATTTTGCTGCGCTAAGCTTCGTAACTCTAATGCAAGTTGAATCTCTTTACTTTGAAATACGCTTTCGGGTATATCCTCAATCTGCCGATCAATATCAGGATCTCTTAACAAACTAACAAGTCTGTAAGCTTGAAATTCAGCTTCATTTGGGCATTGTAAACCTCTTTTTCGAGCATCTGAGTAGAATTCGGATAGGGTTTGCAAAGCTTTATTAAATTGTTCAAGTTCTTGTTGTCGGGCAGCATCAATTTGAACTCCGGCTAATGTATGTAATGCATAAATATGAGTACGAGCGATTCTTTCATTACAATCAATTGCTTCATAGCCAGATGAATTTTGATACGTAAAATCTTGACGAATTGATCGAGTTCGATCCCAAAGGAATGCGTGAGCGTCTGGAAGTTGTGGTACAATATTGTCGATTAAATATGTAAGAGTATTTTGCAATATACCAGGAGGTCGTACATCTGATGGAAGTGGTGGTGGTTGACCAGCTGCAGGCCGAGAAAATTCTTTAACTGCTATTCGTATGTCGATTGAACCATTCGGTCCTTTTTCATAAGATTTGACGAGATTGCCTGCTGTTCTTCGAACGCGCTCAAATACTGGGCACATATCGTAGCACGTTCCAATAAATGAAATAGCCTGATCCAGCGATTTCTGAGCATCTGGCCGATCAACGAGTCCGCGCCGTTCCATCTCAGCGCGCTCTTTGTCGCGTAACTGTTGTAGCTATGGATGATTGAATTGTGAGGTCGGGTTCCCATATAGAGCGCTTTTTTCTTAAAATATCAAACTTACCTTCTCGTAAAGAGCCTGTGCATCTCCATTCCAAGTCGCTTCTAACTTCGCCATTGTCGCTTGATTTCTCGCGTCCCATCCATCATCAGCAGGTACAGCTTTCTTCGATCCTTTCTTTCCATTTGTTTTTATTGCATTAGGTGCATTATTTTGTATTTGAAAAGCACTAGGCTGTGGACCAAAACCAAATCCATTACTTGCACCATTTGCAGGAGCTTGAAAATAATTGACATTACTGAATGCGCTACCGTTGGTGTTAGATCCGGATGGATTCTGGAAATTAGAAGAGCTGCCGCCCCCGCCTAACCCGTTGAACTCCATTAGCGCGTCAAAACGGAAAACACAGTATAATACAATCGTCTATATCATAATTATAGCAAATAACACGGATTCTGCTTCTAAATTATATGTAGTCGATTCTTAATTTTGTGCATTGAGATTTGCTTGTTTAGAGTATCGTACTACGCCGTATGAAGCTTCATAAATCCTCACCGTCACCCCTAACCCCTCTTCACAGATTGCTCGACGACTCGACCGCTCTCGACAAGAGCTACATAAGTCGATTTAAATAACCACTAATCAGATCTAGATTTGTGTATGAATGTCTTTAGATCTACGACTACAAATTATAAATTTTCCGCTTTATAGTTTTTATTTGTTTTATACTAAATTACTCACTAACAGCATCACAGTACAACAAATATAATGAACTCGAAACAGATCAACTATTTTAGATTTTTGAAAACTCGAATTAATTATTATAAACTCCAATAAAATATAGAAACCATGAAAGGAAAAATACAAACACCATAATTGAAACATTAACCTTTATAAAATTGTTGTACAACCAATGTATGAAAATATATATGCTTAAGCGAGAATTAAAACTTGAAGATAGATTTTGGTGAGCGTCATTGGAACGGCTATTTTCGTTATAAAAAAAATTTAAAGATTGGCTTTTGGAATACCAGCAAATGAAGCTTTCTCCGACTCAATCCATTGAGGATCAACAAGCTTCTCGCGATCTTGATAGAGATACTTATAGCTAGACTTGATTGTTCCGTCACTGACACCGGCGCGCTCGGAGATCATTGCAGCAGTAACTGGCTCACCGAATAAGCCGGCCGCCATGTAGATAGTGGCAGCAGCGATTGTTGTTGGTGAACGACCTGCAAGAATACCTTCTTGTGAAGCGCGACGAGCGATGTATTGAGCACCGGTAGAGACTTGCATAGAGAGACCGAGATGAGAACAGAAACGATGGATAAGATCTTCGGCGTTGGTGACGGTAGTTGGGATGACGGCGTCTGGAACACCAGCGGTGGCACCGGCCAACGATGGATCTGATCGGAGGATCGATGTGATGATAGTCGAGACCTACTGCCGTTAGTAAATCAAGAAAGTAAAATAGATATATATTATTAGATAATACGTACCTTTCCAATCTCTTTCTTCGAGATACCAGTGAGTAAGCTGATCTCTTTGAAGGTACGTGCGACACCAGACTGGCGGCAAGCAAGATGAATTGCACTAGCCTCGATGCTTCCTTTTGATTTACCCTTCAGCTTTCGATGATCTTCAGTTTGCTTAAAGATATCTTTTGCCACATCCTGCACCATTCTCGGAAGAGAGTAGCGCTCACACAGCTGAGAGATACGGGCATAAGCTGCCTGAAGAGTTACATCACGTTTGTCGTGGATGGCCTTGTTTTGCGCACGATTGAGATCACGACCAGCATTGCTGTTTGAAGTACCGTTGGTACCGTAGGAAATAAGAGTTTCGAGTTGGCTTCCGTTGAGCAACGGGTTGATTGCCTCACCGACACGAGACGGGTCGTCGTTTCCATGGTCATCGTTAGCGAAAGTACGCCACTCAGAGCGAGTGTCAACGATTCTATCACCAAGTACGAGACCTGAACAAAAAGGCAAAAAAAGTGTCAGTCTATGTTACAAAACATAAAAATAAGAATTACACTGCAAACCAGGACATACCACACGATCCACAGACCATATCACCGTCGGCGAAATTCTCGACCAAGTTTGGCGGATTCTCACGGCAATCAGGACATATCAAGAGAACGCTCAAATTCTTCTGAAATGCGGAGTCGAAAGTTTCCACTTCCATTCTTGAGGAGAAAGGTGGCGGACTGCAAATTGTGTGGTTACTCGGTGCTGCCCCAGAAATCTGGATAGGGGAACTTTCTGAAAGTATTTACGAGATGAAAGGAGGACGTCGAGATCAAGCAAAAAGAACCGAGGTATATATGTATTTCTTAAACACCGAGAGATACTTGATTACAATTGACCCACAGTCAGTCCGTATGCTCGAGCTGGCGAAGACGGTGAGCAATTACACTGTCACAGTCGCAGACACGCGATAAACAATACGACACGCCGAGATGTTGGATACAATTGTTCCAAGCAGCGAACACACCAGACAGAGACCTTGAAAATAATATACTGTCAATGTGGAGTCTACCATGCGCTGATGCGAGGAAAAAGGTGGCAAACGGAAGAGGGAAAGGAGAGATCGTGTGAATGGACGGAAGTCAGATGAATAAGAAGCCACGGCGTTGATCCAACAGCATCTGGGTTAGGTGTAAAATAGTACAAATAGCTCATAATCTTACATAATCCTGAGCACGTGCGCCGCATCTCGTGACTTGACTGCTGGCACGTAAACACGTGCCAAGTTAAGGGTGCGGTGTGCACGCCGAACAGCGGCGAACAGCTCTGGATCTCGTCCAGTTGAGGTCCTCCGACCCGGCAATTCGTGCCGCCGACGAACGCAGCTTTTGCACATGCTGCTGCTTTAAATTGAGGCATTCCTGCTGCGCGCAACGCGGTCGGTGCAAATTGCCGTGACGGACGGGTGGGGCGGCTGCCATGGCAACCGGCGGGCTGCTATATTTGACCTGCCGGCGCTGTTTACGCCTAGCCGTATTGGGCGCGGCCCCTGCTTGCAAAACTTTGCTGCGCGGCCCACAGCGCCAAAGTCGCGCAGCGCCATTCTGTTCGTCTGTTGCTACTCCTTATAACTTCGCCTGTGCTCCTCGCTTCCCTCCCTTCCTCCTCCTCCCCCCCGCCCTCCCCACATATCGCTTAGCCAAGTCCACCGGGCTTCTTTTTTTTCTTCTTGTATCGATATTCCGTCAGGTCCGAATATTCTTTTCAACTTTATACGCCGTTCGTTTTCTGCGCGTCCGCTTTCTCCGCTTCACGCACGGCCCGATCCGATACGACACCACTCGTTTACTTTGCAGCCCATCATGCTGTCTTCTTTCTCAAAGAAGCTGGCCGTCGGCGCCTTCTGCGTCGCTGCCTTCTCATCCCTTGTCTCCGCCCAGGCTATTACCTGCGGTGAAGGCAACCTCTGTCCTGAGGACTCCCCTTGCTGTGGTCGTAAGTGCTCTCATCGTGGTGTGGCTGTTCGCTGAGAATGTTCACTGACGTAACGCGATGTAGAATACGGCGAATGTGGTTCTGGAATTATGTGTATTGGTGGATGCAATCCACGTTACTCCTTCGACATTGACTCCTGTGCTCCAGTCCCCGTCTGCCAGGACCACTCCTGGACTTTTGAAAATCTCGATATGATGGTCAACCGCGACGACTACCTTGGCGATGTTTCCGATGGCGACTTCACATACACCGGCTACCCTCTCCAGGCTGACGACGCTCTTCTGATCACAATGCCCAACAACTCAGTCGGAACAGTCATCGCCACCACAGATTACGTCTGGTACGGTAACGTTGACATTGTCATGCGGAGTTCGCGCGGTCGCGGTGTCGTCTCCGCTGCTATTCTCTTCTCCGGCGTCCAGGATGAAATCGATTACGAGTTCGTCGGTGCTGACCTCGACACCACCCAAACCAACTACTACTACCAAGGTATCCTCGACTGGACACACTCCATCAACATCAGTCTTTCCGATACCTTCGACAACTACCACACTTACTCCATCAACTGGACTGAGGAATCCGTCACTTGGTCAGTCGACGGTCAGGTTGGTCGTGTTCTCAACAAGGCTGACACTCTCAACGAAACGACTGGAATCTACGCCTTCCCACAGACTCCATCCCGTGTTCAGCTGTCTCTCTGGCCTGGTGGTCTTTCGACCAATCCCGAGGGTACCATCAACTGGGCTGGTGGTGAGATCGATTGGAATGCACCCGATATTCAGGATCCTGGATACTACTATGCCATGGTTCGCTCAGTTGAAATTCAGTGCTATTCTCCTCCTGGTTTCCTCACTTCCACTTCTGGTTCGGCCTACAAGTACATTGACAGAAATGGCACCCAAGAGTCCGTCATCATTACTGATGACTCAACAATTCTTGCTTCCAATGATGCCTCTGGCACTGACCCCGATAGAGGTGCATCGTCATCGGTAGCGTCTAGCTCTTCGACCAGCACCTCCAGTCAGACCACCAGCACCACCATCAGCGCACCCGATGTTTCAATGGTCTCTAGCTCTAGCACAGAGCAGTCCACCACCACCACCTCCAGCTCTTCATCTAGCTCGCATTCTTCCATGAGTGTCCCCGATGCTTCCGAGGTATCTGAGACCTCAACATCGTCTTCTTCCAGCTCGACCTCGTCTTCTGCAAGTCCTTCGTCGTCCACAGCTCAAGAGGGCAACGGTGTTCCTCCCGCAGGTGGACCTCGTCTTACTATTGCTCCATCTGAGCCCTCAGAAACCGCAGCTGCCCCTAGCTCCAGCCCAAGCACCACTTCGTCTGCTGCTTCCGGCGGTTTCGTTCAGAACTCTGACGATAGCTCCAACACTGTCAGCACTGGAGGTGCTATTGCCCTCTCTAACGTCCAAGGTTCAACTGTCTTCGGTCTCGTCAGTGCCGTCATTGGATTCTTCTACCTGTTTTAAATGATGATGTCAGGGACTTATGGTGATTGGCGTTCAATTTTTTGTTTTTGTATAAATTACATATCGTGCACAGATGTAGTGCTTGGAGGAGACTGTAGTCCTTGTCTTGAGAAAATTCTTTTTGCTTTAGTACATAGTTCTTTGCATGTGCATTTGACAAGAGAGGTAGCACGGTAATGGTTTTTGTTCATGGTTTTTCACAGTAATGCTTTGTTATAAATGGACACGTTATTAGTCTGTCTATATAAATTGCGTCAAATTAAGCTTTTACGCCAATACTTTGAACGTAGATTCCTTATAAAATTTTACCGTAAATTACAGTACATATTGAATTCATATTGCATAACTGCCGTCTATTACTGTATTTGGTGCATACACAGCTCCTTAACTTTGTGTCAAAATATTGGCTATCTTAATCATAAGATCCAGGACTGTCAAATGTTCATCCGCACCATCCAATAACCGTTTATCAGTTTCTGAAATCGCCGCCACGATCTTATTTTTTTGTACGGCTCCATAATCTTCACTGAATACAAGTTCATCATGTACTTGTAAAACAAGTTGACTAGCACTCCAACCATCAAGTACAATATCTTCAACAGTATATTGTAATTTCTCAAATCTTGCAAGCGATGCTGATAAACTTTTTCCTGATGATGCTGATTCAATTAATGATGTAATTACTGATTGTGGCACCCGTCCTGAAATCTCTTCGATACTTTTAACAGTTACTTTTTTAAAATCTGTTGTCTCGGTCGTCTCTTCTTCTTCGGTTTCCATCTTGGACTCGTCATTAGGTTTTATTGCACCATGCAGCTTAGCTGCTGATTGAAGTAATGTAATTGCTTTTCGTAAATCACCGTCAGCAGATGTTAATACTGATTGAATAACACCTGGCTCATACGAAACACCTTCCAGAGTACAAATATTTTCCAGTCGAGAAACAGCATCAACTGAGTCAAGAGGTCTGAATCTAAATTTTGAACAACGTGATGCAAGGGGATCAATAATACGAGTAACGTAATTACAAATCAAACAAAATCTAGTAATTCTTGAATATGTTTCCATTGTTCTTCGTAATGCTGATTGTGCATCTTGTGTCATACTGTCAGCTTCATCTAGAATAATAAGCTTATATGGTGGACAAGGATATTGACGTTTCGTAGCAGCAGAAGGATTGGATACAGCTGCTCTTGCAAAGTTCTTAACTTTCTCACGAACAATTGAAATTCCACGTTCATCTGATGCATTAAGTTCCAAAACTCTACTTCGCATTAACTCAGGTCCAAAAAGTTGTTTGGCAAGTGCCAAAATAGTTGACGTCTTTCCTGTTCCAGGAGGTCCGTAGAAAAGCATGTGTGGTAAATTGGATGATTCAAGTGTTCGTTTAAGAACTGTAACTGCATGTTCTTGAGATGTTACATCATCAAGTGATTCAGGTCGACTGGTTTAATAAAATACATGTTAGTTATCAGAACAACGATAATGAAAAAGATCAGGAAGAATAACATACTATTTCTCAACCCATGGAACCTGCCGCGGGGCTTTTGGAGTAGCTGCACTAGAGTTGCTACCGCTCGCACCGGCACCAGAAGATCGCGGTCCGAAAAAGTTATTCATTATTTATACAATCCAAATAAATAAAAAAAAAGAAACAGAGTAGATTCTATTCAACTTAAAAAATGCTTCTCTGATGTATTAGTGAATCTGAATCTTCTACGATCCCTTGACGCGTCGACGCGAAGTGGATGCGCGCGACACGTCTAAATTACACGTGACGCGTGTTACAGTAAGCGCATCTGTAAGCACTACCAAGGGGACAGTTCTGCATGACTTGACGACCTGTCCCGATTGTGGAAGCCTTTTACAGGTCTGATACTCGCTTAAGAGTACAGTATATGCTTCGCTTGTATATCGATAACTACTGCAGTGTACTTGATTCGGGTATTGTGGACTTGGATTTAGGATAGTTACCATCAGAGGAAAACCTGGCTCGTTTCAACAGTATTTTCTGTCTTGATTGTTGGTCCTGAAGGTCGAGACTGCTTTGAAAGTCAGATCTGGAGTGTGGGGCAAACCTGCCAAAAAGGTAAAATATAAATCGATTACTCTGTTCTCGGCAACTCGACAATTGGAATTTGATTAGGATAAGTGATAAGTGAAAAATATCATTGTCAAGTTAAAAGTTGGAGCCCTGAGAAAGCAGACAGCTCCAGCTTATAAGTCTCGTTTATATTTCATACGCATAATGCAGCAATCAAGATAACTTTAGGAACCTTGTCAATTCTATTTAACATTTTACATTACATTGCATATCTGGTTGCCGTTCAAGCTGCGTTTTAGGTCATATCATAATGGCAGGTCGACGGAAATCAAAATCACTGGATATGCGGAGGAAGGAGTTTGTGCGTCATTTGATTCGGTCACTTGATATTCTATGCTATTGTCAATTATTGTACATTTATTTTATGGAGTAAGTTTTAAAATTTTACATTTTGCTTGAAATTATTTTCTAATCCAGTTATTTAGCATATCTCTAATGAGATTGATCTTACGGAGTGTCATTCAATTAAATTATCTAACACCAAAGCCATTTCCAATTCCTCGACCAACTCGAACATCAGTTGTATATTTTATAATGTTATCAGCAAGTGCATATTGTGCACTTGTTCATATAGTTGGAACTTTACCAACCGGTAAAGAAACTAATGCTGGATATATTTATGGTGGTCTTACAATTCAATTTATTGGACAAAGTACGTTCTTCATTTTAGTGTGGATTTGAATATCTGAAGTTGTCTGACTAACTTTTGTTTTAGAAGCACCTGCATCAAGATTTCGACTTGTTATAACTGATTTCATTATCGCCGTTTTACAAATCATAACGTATATGATTTCGTTAACTATAACATCAAGTTCAAGACGAAGTACAACAGCAGTCACAGATCCTAGAGCTGCTCAAGCATTTTCAGCAGCAGAAGCAATTGCTGCTGCGGTTGCAAATAATACATCAACCACAGTACCAACACAAGCACAAGATGTATCTCCAACTTCTTCAGATGAGAGATCAAATGATGCTACATCATCAGTAACGACTCGAACTTCAAGTCCGGTTACCGCAGAAGATTTGAACTCTCAGAATAATACTACTGCTACTGCTACCACAAATACAACTGCACCCGAACAAACGATTGAGGATGAAGAACGTGGTCAGTTACATGCTGAAAGTTCTACCTCAGAATCAAGTTCATCAGGTTTAGATAGTACAAGTATGAGGAGAGCTCGAAGACCAAGTGGAGATGATCGAATGGATGGGTTTAGTGGTGAAGTTGTTGCTGTTGAACTAAATTTATCAAGTATAATAGGCCGGGACTCTACTATTCGTCGACGAGTTTAAAAAATACACAGTAAAGTACTGGACAATTACCACTCTTATTTATCTCTAATGGTTGGAATCTCATGGCTTAAATTTGGTTTGTCATAGGTTATGCATTAGTTCTGCTGTAATCAACATTTTAAAAAATTTCTCTTTTTAAGACAACGACATGATTCGTAACATTTCACAACTATCTAAAACAGCTCATTTCTGTGTAGGCATTGCAACACTAACTTTTTCTGCAACCTCAGCATCATCGGATTTCCAAAGTGAAGTAACAGTTTTAAGTTGTGTGTAGAAATGCATACCCGCTTTTCCGTAAAAATTTAAATCGCCAAGGATTGATCCTTTATTTCCAGTAAATGAAAACATTGGTAATGGAACTGGAATTGGAACATTAATACCAACTTGACCAGCTTCAATTTCTCGTTGAAATTTACCTGCTGCATTTCCTGACCTTGTGAAAAGTGCAACTCCATTACCGTACTTGTTTGCATTTACAAGTTCGATTGCTTCGTCGAGTGTGTCAACATTAACAACACTTAAAACCGGACCGAAAACTTCATTATCATAAACTGCCATTCCTGGTTTAACACCAGTTATAATTGTAGGTCCAACAAAGTTACCATTTGAATATTTCTCAACAACATATCCACGACCATCTAACGCAATTTTACAACCATCCTCCTCAGCAGATTGAATATATCCTTCAATTCTTTCTTTGGACTGAGGCGAAATAACAGGTCCAAGATCAGCCTCAGGTTCAAATCCACCGGTAACTTTAAGCTGTTTAGCGATATCAACAAGTTCTGAAACCCATTCTTTAGATTGTCCAACAGTGACCATAACTGAAACTGCCATACATCGCTGTCCTGCTGCACCAAATGCAGCGCCTGCAATAGCATTCAAAGCTTGTCCTTTATTAGCATCAGGCATAATAATTGCATGATTCTTTGCACCAAGATTAGCTTGAACACGTTTTCCATTGGCAGTTCCACGGCTGTAAATGTAATGACCTGCTTTATCACTTCCAACAAATGAAATAGCTTTAATACGAGGCTCGTCAAGAATGAAATCAACGGTTGGCGCAGCGCCGTGTACAATGTTAAGAACACCGTCGGGAAGACCAGCTTCCTTGGCGAGTTCTGCAATGATAAGAGCGGCACCAGGACTATTCGAGACAATTAGCTATAAAATTACATTTTGTACTGTATGACGAAGATACGTACTCGCGCTCTGAAGGTTTCATGACGACAGTATTTCCGGTGATGATGGCGGGAGGGAGACACCACAGAGGAATCATGGCGGGGAAGTTGAATGGGCAGATAGCCGCAACAACGCCCTAGAAAATAATCATGTTAGAAGATGATTACCTTGATAGTATATCGTAGTTGATATTTACCAATGGTTCACGGTAACTTCTGGTCTCCATATCAGTGGTGACTTCAAGCAGTTCACCAGTCAATTGGCTAGTCTAAATCCACATTAGAATAATTGCTTCATACAAAGAGATAAATTCACATACAATACCGCAAGCAGTTTCGGCAACTTGTAAGCCACGTAAGACATCACCTTTTGCATCAGCAAAAGTCTTTCCTTGTTCAAGTGTAATACTAGCAGCCAAACGATCCCAATCACGACGAATAAGTTGAACAAATTTAAACATAATTTGCTGACGAGCTAAAAGTGTTGTTCGTCTCCATGATTTAAATGCGAGGTCAGCTGAATCAACTGCAGCTGCTAATTCATCCATTGTAGATTGAGGAACTCTTGTTACAACGTTATTGGTAGCCTGTCTTGAAGTTAGTAAGGCGCTCATAGAAAAGGAATGTCGTGACGAATAACGTACCGGATCATGAAGATCAAACCACTTTGTTGCTTTACTCTCAATTTGTTGATTGTTCAAAAACATTTTAGTAGTCGGTGGAGTTTCAATCTTATCATGGCTCATAATGTAATCAACAGCTTCACCTGCTCGTAGCACCGCAGCTCGCGAGTACTGACGATTAAACGACCGAAGTGAGGTTGCTGGAGTTAAGCGCACAGCATGCTTGCCGCTCAATTGTGCAACTCGGTTCAACATGGTGAATACTGATACTATCAAGTCACAATAGCTGTTTCCCGATCAATTGAGTCGCCAACACCAGTCGAAGATGCTGCAGTGGTGCGATATCATGAACTGCGCAATAAACGTAGCAGCAAACGCGGGGGAATCGCGGAGTACATATATAGCAACCGCCAGGGTTGGGGCATTTGAGAGGGCCTCGGCCAGCGCGACTTTAACTCTGTCTCGCACGCACACACGATTTGCCTTTTCATTGTGGACCATCTGAGGACTACGCAGTACTCCACTTCTACTGCAGTTGATCTACAGTATACAACCAGAATGAACTGGGTTGGTGGATCATTGCTACTAGCGTCTACGCGCAGCGGCGTTTCTAAATCATCCAGCAAGAATAATTCATTAAACGCGATCCATGGTTCACAATCAACAAGGCAAAGCCGATCAAGTATTACAGAACAACGCCGAGTTAAGCGTCGACAAAAGAGTCACTTTCGCAATGCTTCACGTCGTAATGCTCCAGGACTATCAAATCATGGAGCAATTTCATTGAATCGTGCATTAGATGATCCTGATTCAGAATTCGCTATTAATCAAAGAATAACAAATACTACTTTAAGTAGTTTTGGAGAGTTTAAACAGTTAGATGAGTATTGTTTTAATTTGGGGGATAATTCAGAAAATGCAGAGAGCTCGTCGCAAGCAAAAAATAATCTATTGATTGCTAGTGATTGGGCTTCGTTGTCTCCTGAACTTGTTACGGTAGCTAGATTTCGCTTTTTAAGATCGCGAATTGAATGTTGACTGAGATTTAGAAGCGCACGATAAGGTTCGATATTTGTCCATAATGACGAACTAGATTTCTTTGATATTTGAGATAGTGAGTTACTTACAAGTGGGTAGCGAATCGGTTGAATCACCTGTTACACCTAAGAGAACAAAGATCAAGCGTACAACTCGCGCTGAGAATCACGTTGCTGAGGCAGCGCATGACGATGATGAATCACCATTTAAGATGTCATACAAGTCATCGATCGATCTATCGCTGTCATGTCCTGAAATTACACCTACAAAGCGTAGCAAAAATGAATCAGATCAACCTTTATTTCTCGATTTTGAAGATAGTCATGAAGACGTACATCTTGAAGCAGATTTGACTAAACTAACCGAACCAGACTTAGAAAAGGAAAAGCAGGAAATTGCGGCGCGTGAGTTTTATGGTGCCCATTTAGAATTTGCAAGTGATGATCCACATATTGAAGATGATGTTGTATCTACGGCAATGGAGACAATTACGAAACAGACTGAAGACCAAGAGTATGTAATGAGTGATTGGACTACGATAGTAACCAATACGTCTGAAACAACAAAACCAGAATCCAATGAAAAGAAAATTCAATCACAATCTGACTTCGATCAAGCCTGGGCATCATTTGTTCTAGCTGAAGATGATGGTTTATAATAATTAAATCGAAATTTTATAGCTTAGCTGCATTGCTAACATTAGTTGCAAATAAGACATAATAATAATCTGTTTTTATTCATTATCAAACCATCTCACTATCGTATTTGTAATCGATCCAACGGGACAAGCCATTCATATTCAATTTAGAATGCAAGTACGATACCTAATAGGAGATCAAAGACTTTGGTCTTTCCATATGTAATCAACGAACTTAAAAGACTTAAAAAAAGTATAGAAGACTAGACCTCTTTCTGCAAACCACTGGGGTATTCAACTTTCATTAGAAAAAAAAAAGAAAAAGGGAATAGAAAAATAAATCACTTGGTCTGCTAACTTCAATTGTGAACGCTCGAGGGTTAGGTGTTCCTGCGGCTCCCAACATCCCGAAAGCCGAAAGAAAAATTGATTTATTAGAAGGTCGGTGATCGTTTATATTAGAAAGAACTCATTATTGTTGTCAAGAACGAGTCCATTTATTGGTCGCTGATCTATAGTTATAGAACAGGTGATTAGCAAGTGGCTACTTCTTGGTTATTTTGAATTTGACTTCTCAATTTTGTGGGGTTTTGGAAGAATTTTGAAATATAATTTGGCGGAAAGCGTCTAGACAACAACTATACAATGAGCTTTCCAGTAATTACACGAGTACTGACTCGTCAGGCAATGGCTCGGAGTATTCCAGCGACAATGAATGCGACAAGAAGTCAAATGTATACAAGACCGGCAAGTTTGGTTTCATCAGTTTCTACTCTCAATAGAAGAATGTATGCATCAGATTCATCTTCCAGCCCAAGTAGTGGTACTACATCAACCGGTCGTCAAAAATCAGCAAGACGTGATGGTGCAAATACTGTTAAACCTGACGTTGCAGCTGATAGTATTTTAGGAGAAGTTGCTGATGAGGTAGCAAAGTCGCAAGCTGAGGCGTCGAAGGAAGAACCTATTGCATCAACTAGCGAGAGCACTACATCTGAAAATGCTGAGACTGCAAGTGAAGGAGGAAGTGACGGCAGTGGATCAAGACCGGAATGGGCAGGCACTGCTAAGAAAGCTGATTACCAGGGAACCCGTGATAATCAACGTACCAGACATTTGCTATATGGTTTATTAGCTGCTACTGTCGTTGGCACTGCCACAGTTGGTTATATGGCTCGTGATTGGGATGAAGAAGAATTTTTTGCTCACAGAGATATTCCAAATGGTTATACTCCAGCATTGATGTATGACCGCTTCATGACTCGTTACAATGGTATCTCCAATCTCTACTCGGGTCCTATCATTCCACCAGAATTACCACCAGTTCCCAAGGAAGAAGCAAGTGGGGCAATGCCGCCTCGTATGACATTGATTATTGGTATTGAAGATTTACTCGGACGTTTTGAATGGACTAGCAAGAGTGGATGGGCGACTTTTATGCGTCCTGGTTGGGATTATTTCTTGATGTACCTTGCTCAATATTACGAAATTGTTCTTTTCACATCTTTATCAGCAGTTGAAGCTGAACGCTTGGTTATGAAACTTGATCCTTACCATGCTTACCTTACACATGTCATGTTCCGTGAGTCTACTTCATATATCGACGGCAAGATTGTTAAAGATGTTTCCAACATCAACCGAGATCTTAGTAAAGTTATCATGATTGACAACAACCCCGACTTTTACTCCAAGCAACCTGACAATGCTATTCCAATTTCCAAGTTTACTGGTGACAAGAATGACCAAGAGCTTATTAAGCTCTTACCGATGCTCGAATATTTTGCAGTATCGCAAATCAAAGATATTCGACCTGTTCTTAAGACTTTTCAATCAAGTGATGACTATGGTCTTGAGTACCTCCGTCGTGAGAGTGAGATGCGAAAGCGCGTGACAGCAAGATGGGAGGCTAACAAAGGTGTTACGTCATCATTTTCATGGATGTTGAAACTCTTTGGAGTTCCAGTTCCAGATGCCGATAAGCCTGTAATCTTTATGGATATGGTTCGTGCTGAAGGTGTACAAAACTACGAACGTATGAAGAAATACATCGATGATAATGGAGAAAAAATTTTAGCTGAGGAGAAACAGCGTGAGAAGGAGTTTTTGGAACAGCAGAAATTTACACTAGGGTCAATTCTTCCATTCGGAAGTCCCAATGATGCAGCAAGCGGCTCTACCGGGTCAACCAGCTCATGAGTGCAATTGATTCACTTGACTATCAATTAATTCAATTTACTACGCCATTTGTAACTGATCTATTTTAAATCAATACTTCACCTTATTTATCTCTTCTATCTTGTATCATATACTTTATTTGGGCTCATTTTGTTTTCTTTTGGCCGTTATTGGCTATTGATTATTATGGAGCGATTTATACAATACAGTAATCGTTAACTCGTGTAATTATTATATTCAAATCGTATCAAACCAGCTGCCTTAAACAAATACAATACTGTAATACAAAAATCATTGCTTATGATAAGTTCATCGCCGCGTCTACGCGAATCAATAAAATTCGATTTAATGCCTAGTATTATAATTCCGTGAAAATTTAAACAGTAGATTTCCACTGTTGTTCAATACCCATTACACTGGAAACCATACCAGCAAGACCAACAAAGCTGTCAGAGAGTGGTAACATTTGAAGACCTGATAATGGAATTGAACTATCAAGGACATCAAGAATAAATTGAGACGAATTCTTCGCCTTTTCTTGTTTAACACGCTTGATGGCAACGAAGTCTTTCTCTGATTGCTTAGCGAGAGCAGCTTCACGCTGATTAAGACCAACATGCTTGTAAATACTGGAAGTTAAACTAAATGTAATTCCTGCCAGCCAGAAACGGAAGTATAACTTTTGCGCAGTTTGGGGGTTCTTGAGTGTAATTAACTTGGTACCATTGGCCTATTATTTTATTAAGGTTAGCACATGCACAGGCACACGAATCAGTGAAAAAAAAAAATTAAAAGTAGAGATCGTACCAAGATGAGTGAGTCAATTGTAAGATAGATACCATATGAAATTTGACGACCGATAGCAGTGTATCTTAATACGGCGTCAGAAGTCTTATTGTCGTAGGCCGTAGCAGCAGCTTTGAAATGCTGCATCGGCTTTCCCACGCGAATCAGCTTACGCGCAGTTGAGATGAGACTCATAAGAGCTTTCCATTTGTCTGCAGAGGAAACTTTGACGGAAGAAGAAGTTCTGGTGAGGTATGCTGCGTAGAAACGGGCAAAGTACTGAACGAATCGGAGAAGTTTGTCGCGACCGATGGTGGTATCGAAGAAGCGCAAAAGGTGGGAGAGAGAGGGGTGATAGACGAGCGCGTCGGCAACCATTGTGAGATGTGGACGACTGGGAAGGTCTAGAGAATACAATCGGGGAGAAACGAGTAGTATTTGGAATCTACTGAAGAGATAAAAGTCGAGATAGCAGACGAGTGAGTTGCCGAGCCGGAGAAAGAAGGCAGTATCAGAGCTGACACGGGACAGAAAAGGCGGGGAATTGGAAGCGCTGTGGTCGTCACAGGCGCCGGGCTAACGGCCGTCACATGACGCGAGTAGTGAAGACGCGAACCGGCACGAGGGAACCGCGCGTCGCGTTTGATTGTACTTTGCACCTTTGTCGTAGTCGGTGATATTATGTTATTCTACCAGAGTCATAAACGCTGTATCTACAGTGGTAGTGGCGGTGTAGGTGAGCAGATGGATGGACGGATAGTACAGGCAGCTGAGCGTCGCTGGCGACTTGACCGAGGTTGTTCCTTGCAGGCCAAGCTCGGTGAGAACAAACCATTGAAAGTGCTCCTGTGAATCATGTGAATTACAAACTTCAGGGCATGTTGCTGCGGTGCATCTCTGGTCATCGACCAGCCACGCGTACCAGTCAAGATCATCACGGAGGTGGTCGAGAGTGAGAACCGAGAAGGCCACTTCTGTGATTCTGTTTGAGTGTGCAAATCCCGCGTGGGTCACGTGACCAGCGCTTTGTGATCGAACGTCTAGGTCGAAGGCAATGGACGCGATGCGGTTGATCGCGGATTCAGCGCCCTACAGCATCCAAAGCAGCAACTTTGCATCGCTTTTCACACAAACAAATACACATGGCATCACCAATTCCAGATCTGTCGCTTGCGCAGGACATCTTCGTTCTGCGCACGCCTTCCGTGCCCGCGGAGATGCAGGAGGCGTCGCTCAAGAAGCTCGTCGCCGCCATCGATGACGGATCAAAGGCACCTTTGTACTACTACCTTCATTCATCGCTTGATCTGCCACAAATTTCATGGGACGAGGAGAAATTCAAGACCATGTCGGCTAAGAATGCTGAGGATCTTGAAATTCTTGAGAAAGTCATCTCAGACGCTGAGGAGGCAGGTGGTGAGATGGAGATTGCTGACGGATGGAACAAGATTGGCGAGTTTTGGGCTGGTCTTGGAAACAAGGTACGATTCGATGTTGTGGGTCATAGAGGATCAGACGAAAGCTAACTGGTTTACAGGATAAAGCTGTTTTTGCTTTACGAAAAGCAATTGATCTGACTCCAGGCTTGGGACCAAAGATTGACATCATGTTCACCATCATCCGAGTTGGACTCTTCTTCGATGATAAAGCTTTTGTTGGCCGTGAGCTTGAGAATGTTAAAGTGTAGGTTAATATATCTATTTTGGATTTATGATAGATTAGATACTGATTATGATAGTTTGATTGAGCGAGGTGGCGATTGGGATCGCCGTAACCGTCTGAAGACATACGACGGTATTTACTGCATGTCCATTCGCAAGTTTTCAGAAGCTGCGGACATGTTACTCGACAGTTTATCAACATTTACATCAACAGAATTGTGTTCGTACGAGGATGTCGTTCAATATGCTATGATCTCAGCAGGCGTTGCTCTTGGGCGTGTTCCTCTCAAGACAAAGGTTGTCGACTCACCTGAGATTTTATCACTTTTATCCACAACTCCATCACTAGAACCTCTTGCTACAATGACCAATTCCTTATATATTTGCGATTATGCAAGCTTTTTCAAAGCTCTTGTTGAAGTTGATACCGGAATTCTTCGAGTTAATGCTTACACTGCCCCACACGCGAAATACTACGTCAAAGAAATGCGAAGAAAGGGTTATTCACAGCTTTTGGAGTCATACCGCGCATTAAGTCTTAAGAGTATGGCTGAGGCATTTGGTGTTAGTGTTGAGTTTCTTGACAAGTAAGTTTCTTTTTGTCTCCTTTTAATTGTTATATTCAAAGATTAGATTCTAACGTCTTAGTGATTTGTCAACATTCATTCCACAAAAGAAGATTAACTGTGTCATCGATAGGGTGAACGGCATCATTGAAACAAACCGACCTGACAACAAAAATGCGCAATATCAGCTCCTTGTCAAGCAAGGTGATGTTTTGCTTACTCGGTTACAGAAATATGGTACAGCTGTACGGATGAGTGGTTCTGAGAGGGTAGCATAGATTAGTTACATCATGACTTACTGTAGCATACATTTTAATTGTCACTGATGATGGTAGTGGAGTATGTAGACAATGTATATTAAAGTATTCCAGCTATGAACTTATAGGATATTAAATATATTTGTTTTATTTGTAGGCGTAGTACTAACGGGAATTATTGGTGATTTTGATTCGAGCGGCTCTCCCGAACATCAAAACACGCAACTTCCATATGACCTACCAAAGCAAAACACCCGCATCATGCTCTCAATCTTCAAAGAAAATCACAATTAATATTCTTCAAATCATAAATACAGCAAATTCAAATCACAATGGTAAGTCAAAGACTCACTGCGCCTGATTTCATGACTGATTTTAGAGGTCGAGTTGTATATGACCATGAAAAAGATAGAATATTCGCAGGAACCAAACAAATATATGACTTTGTTTGGGCAGAAATTGAATTGAGGAGTCCTGTTCCATTAACACAAGAAGAAATGGAAAAAGCAATGCGCGCTTTTATTGATCGAATGATCCATGAACCTAAAGTTGAAGATGCTGGTGTGTATTCGGTCAGTTTATTTGATGTCTTGTTTGAGAATGATGATGATCTTGGTATTTTCATTCGCGACTCAAGACCTGAGAAAGAAAATGTGGCTCGTGATTCAAGACCTGAGAATGGAACTCTGGCTCATGATTCAAGTCCTGGGAATGAAATTCTGGCTTCAAGCTCATCAGATAATAGTGTTCGGCCAAGAAAATCACTGAGAAGAAGTTCAATGGCTTCAGGTCCAGGTTCGGCTCCATCACCACTAAACTCAATTGCATATGGTTCACCAACAACTCATACCCTTGATTATAAATACCGTTCAAGTACCAGAGGATTGCAAGGACGACTTAGTGGTACTTATCTTGGCGTTGAAGTCAGTGATGCCGGAAGTGACACGGTTGAATTACTTGAGTCCGCTAATCCTATACCTGAAACCTCTCCTACGACTTCGCCTATTGTTCTCCCTGAAACTTCTCCTGCGAAGACTAAACCTCACATGAATTTCAAATCACCAATTATTAATGATTTGTTTGAAGAAAATCATTTCTGGAGTGATACGGGGTCATCTAATTTTTCAGATGGTAAAGAATTTAAGTATAAGATTTTTTATAAAGATAGCTGGCATCCATATCACTTTAGTTACTGCCTATACTGTCAAGAATTACAATTGCGACTACAACTTTTACATATATGGGTTCATCTTATCAATCAACATAAACGAAACTCAACTGAAATTCTAAATGACGAAACAAATCCAGAAGCACGTACTCGAGAAATTCAAAGAATAATTAAACGTGCTGATGCAGATATGAATGCATTTCACGATTTATATGTTACAGGTGTTAAAAAGATTGATGTTGCACTTTTTACTGGACTTAATACAAGGCATTCAGCTGCATTAGAAAGTTTATTGGTTGATAAGTTTAATTTTAAAGAGCAAAAAGGAAAATGGTCGTTAAATAGTTGTAATATTTGTTGTGGAGCTGGAGATGATGATGATGATGATGAATTGAATATTGGGATTAATCCTCAAGCTCAAAATAATCCTCAAGTACAAATTAGTCCTCGAGTTCAAATGAATCCTCAGATCCAGATTAATCCTCAAATGCAAACCAATCATCAAGCTCAAATTAATCATGTTCCTAAATCTGGTATTAAATCGCTATCTCCTATTTTACTCTACAGACAGTCACCAACTGATACCTCACAATTGGCTGTTAATGGATCATGGTGGCAAAGGACGTTACGTTTAACAGGAAGCAGAAGTAGAGTTCGAGAGATTTTTAGTTGATAGATATTTCGTATTGTTTCCTTTTTTTATGAGAGCGACTATATGATTCCTGAATTAAAAATATATTAATACAAACGCCGTTTAAAAAATATATAACAATGAATAAATATAGTATGGACCAAAAAAAAAAAAATATGAAATGCCACAAAGCTTACTTTTAAGTCCAAAAACATGCTAAATTTAAAACTCCTCGTCATCTTCAGAATCATCAGCTGCACCGTAGAGTTCCTCATCGCTAGAATGAATTGCATTACGACTTGATGAAGCTGGTGCGTTATTTGATCTTGTTGGATTAAGTTGTTGAAACTCAACTGTATTCTCGTCGACTTCGAAATCAGGATCTTCAAATACAGTCTTGAAACGATTATCGACAAATCCTTTGGAAGCAACAGAAGTAACTTCTGGTTTAGTTTCAGCATCAGAATCTTCTTCATCTTCCTCGCCTTCCTTTTCTGCAGCTTTACGAGCTTTAAGTCTCGCCTCACGCATTGCTTTCTTTGTCTTCTTTTCAGCAGCTTTCGCAAGTTTCTCTGCAAGCCCCTTATTAACTTTAACTGACAGTTTAGATGATGTTCTGATTCTTGATTCACGCTCTTTATCAATTTGTTTACGAACTTCTCGTTCCCGATGCTCCTGATATGCAAATGGATTACTGATGAGTTTAGCTTGTTCGTATAATCTCATATCGATGAAGTAACCATGCATGTAGCTTCGAATAACATTTGTTCCCAATAAATGTGACAATCCAAGCGCCTCAAGTTCTTTTCTTGTAACGAATTTATAATTATCATAAACAGTCGTAACAGGAGCTTCTTCAAGTTCTTCTGTAACATTCTCGATAAATGAACACCATACTGGTGCAGGTCCAATTGACGGAATAAAATATGTATGCATTGGCATTCCTTCATTTGCAAGGAAAAACATTCCAGTTTCAGGAATATGTGCAACATCATTAATATCAACAGTTGGTTCGAATGAAGTATATGGTTTACCACCTTCCACATCCCAAATTTTAGCAATCTTTTTATCAGCAGATAACACTCTTGTTTTACTATCTGATAATCCTTCATCCTCACGTCCATTAATCCAAATCAAATTATTCACAGGTAATCCATAACCTTGATCTTTTCGCAATAATGGTCTTGAACTTCGTAAATCATAAATGAAAACTTCTCCACTATGTGTACCAACAGCAAGTCCTAAACCGTCGTCATTAAATTTGACTGAAGTAATACCTCCACCAACTAATTGATTAGATAATGGTGATATATCCATTGTAAGCTGTAAAAGCGGGGTTCTACTTCTAGGATCCCAGAATTGAACAGTATTATTTTCTAATCCGAAAGAAAGAAGTTCATGAGCAGGATTAATATCAAGACAATTACATCCAATCACATCTTCCCCAAGATCAAATGGTGCCATAAATCTACCTTGGTCAAGATTTAATCTATAAATTTCATTTCCTGATGCGCCAACAAATAAATCACAGTTTGAATATCGATATGCCATTGCTCTACCAAATTTTGGAATACGTGATCTGGTATGAATTCCGCCTTGTCCTTGCAACTCAATAGATCTATCATTCTGCAAATGGACTGACTTTGTCCAATCGTCTGATAAAACGATAAAATCAACATTTTCGGAATCAGTATGTCTCGAGAATTTTAGTGAGAGCTCTGCGAAGTCGTATACATGAATTTGTGGTTTATAAGTCCCAGTAGCCATAGCATATGCGCCGTCACGAGATACCTTGATCTTGTTTGACGCTTCTGAAAACTCAAAATCCTGAATCAACTCAATTCTGGAATTATACTCTACAAATTTCAGTTAGTTTTAGTCTTTTAATCAATCCAAACCATTAAGTCGTTCACATACCTGCATCATTTTTCAAATCACGCCTCCGCTTTCTAGCAACCCAGTCAGGAAGTGCACGAGATGTATTTGCACCTGAAATTTGATAGACCGTATGGTCAGACGACAAAGTCGACTTTAACACCATTGTAATCTACTCCAACGCAATAGAGCACTTTCAATCAACTTTTGTAAACGGTAAATGTATTTGCCGTTTGAATATGAACGCCATCGGGAACTTTAGTCGTGTAAATTTTTTTGCTGGTTGGGAGTTTAGTGGTACATACCCCATTGTGCTGTAAGTTTTTATATGGATTGGTGCCGGCGTCCTGACCCCGGATTCTGATATTGACGGCACCTTCCATGTGCTCATCTATTTTGTTCAATCTTTAGTCAATTTGAAAAATATATATTTTAATAAAATATTTGCCTATGATTCAGCACACTTCAAGATGTTTTGTAGCCAAAACCGCTGGTTGTAGCCTTAGACGGCCCGCAGAACAGCAAATACACGTGCTAATTCGCAAACGGGCCGGCCTTTGTTTGTTGCCCCCCCAGTCCGTTTCCTACCACGCTCAGCGCCCGCCCACATAAATGCCCACATTCCCGCCTTCTCCTCTCTTCCCTCCTTCCTTCCCTCTTCCCTCCCCTTCCACAACCACCACACCACACTCGCACTCCACCGCCAGCACAACAGCCACTGCGCAGTAGAGATCAACTTGCTAACAATTCACAGGCAATATCTTATCATCTAATTAACAAACAGACAGATCAATCGATACCTTCACCGCCGCGTTACCACCACCATAGCGCGCGCTCCTTTAGTGTGCGCAGAAATACAGAGCTGAGTACCCCACGCCTTTAGGGAAAAGTTCAGAAATTACACTAGCCTATGTCTAAGGTACTTTTCTTTTGCAGATTTGTTATTTCAACGTTTCCGAAGTTAAGGACCCCAGGATTTATCGACAACCACGGACTTGGACTAACGAATATTGGACCATTCAGCATACCGACCACACAGTAGGATATAATTCAAGTGAAGGATGTTCCCTCAAGTACCCCAATAACCAACTAGGACCACGGCTAACTGATTTGGATCGCGCAGAAAATCAATCAAACGGTAGGATCAATCAACAGAAGGACGTTACCCCAAGCACCCCACGGCATATGGAACATCGCTAACACATTTGGACTCAAATATTCCAGGGACCCTCAAGTGAATTAAGCATATAAAAAAGGAATGACCATCCGCCCTCGATTTGGATTTGGATTTAATGATACGATTGCTGATGAATTAATTATGACAGGACCTATTCCTGCGCCTTGTCAACCATCAACAGAGCTAAGTACACCCTCACCCCTCTTTATTCTAACTTGAACAGATACCAACGGGTTCGACTTTCCCCGCTAACCGTGCATTGGACGGCCTATAAGAGCTTGCTATAAAGAACCTTTGGATTCGACTCATCGCCCGATCGGAATATTTCTGGACTGGATTGGATTGAGAACCGATGGCCTTTAGGTCCTTCAAGTGCACATTTTTGTTTAGGTACCCACAAGTTTATATCTGGATTATACCCCCGAATATCCAAGGAAATTTAGTAAGTGTAAGTACATCCCCACCTTATTGCTTTTTTGTTGTTTGCTTGTGGAAACGTGCGAGTGCATCTGTACTGTAGAGGTTGCAGCCATTGGACAATCATCAAAACAGGTAAGTATTCACCCCTCTTTGCTACTTTACTAATACATGTAAATCCGTACCTGTATGTATCTGTAAATTCTGTAAAGTATTCGTGGTTGCTGTTGTTGCGATAAATGTAAAAGACCGCTGTTGAAATATCGAAGAGAAGACTGGGAGGATTGGCGCGGTTACCCCAACCCAAATCTCTCATAAGTTATTACATAATCTACTATTTATTCCACATAACAAAATTAAGATGTATTTAATAAACATATATATAAATAAATCAAAGATATAAACTTTTAATACAATCGTTACCACAGCCCAAAACAAAATGCAATTTACTTCGACTTCCGTTGTTTCTGAATCACTTTAAGTTTTGCTTCCATAACTTTTTTATCCATATATTGACATGATTCTTTGAATGTATCATCCAACGATTCTTTGGTACCAAAACTATTTTCCAAATTCAATAATGCAACCCAAACATTAAGTTTCTCTTTTTCTTCACGGAATCCAATAGTCTTTAATGCTCTTCGTGCAATCTCGCGTCCCTTTTCAATTTCACCGATTTGAATTTGAAATGCCATATATCGGATCCAAACTGCTGACGAGTTTGGACTTCCAACAATCATTCTTTCGAAATCTGCAACTGATTCAGGTTCTTTGGTTGACAATTCTCCTGTAATGTCAACTTGAACTTTATTACGGGAGTTGCGTTTCTTCTTATTCTTTTGTCGTGATTCATCGTCATCATCGTCTTCTTCGTCACTGCCATTCTCATCAGAATCAGATGCATGGTCATCAAGTGTCTTTCCATCCCAATCAAAGCCACCAACTTCTAAAGTTCCAGCATCTTCATCAACATCTTCCTCATCTTCATCATCGTCATCCTCAGCATCTTCAGCATCACTTTCATCGTCTTTATCTCCATTCATAACCATTTCAGCATCAGAGTCTTCTTCAAGATCAACTTGCTCATCATCATCAGCTTCAGCAATATCATCTTCAACTTCCATTGCATCATCTTCTTCAACTTTCTTTTCAACTTCTTCCTTCTTCTCGTCCTTCTTACCCTTCTTATCCTTCTTTGCTTTCTTCTTATGCTCCTTTGGTTCCTTTGTGCTAACTCGCATTTTACGGAATTCAGCATGTACAGAAACAACACGAACAGAAACTGTCTGACCGACTTTAAATTTCTCATGAGGATCTGTAATCTTTGTTTCACTCATTTCTGATACTGGTAAAAATGCTGTAGTCATTCCGAAAAACTCAACAATTGCACCTTTTCCAACAATAGATAAAATAGATCCAACAAGTTTATCTCCTCTTGAAACTTTTTCGTATGTTGAAATAGTCTTAAGTTCAGGATTTGATGGATTGATGAGTGATTTCTTTAAAGTAAGACGTAATCGTTTATTCTCAGGTTGAACAGATAAAACACGGCATTTAACGCTCATTCCAGGTCTAAATCGTCGTTCAGGTTGTGACAATTTAACATCAGATAAATGAAGTTCATTAACATGACCAATAATTCCATTTGAAACTTGAACTAAAATACCCCCAGATGCAATAATCTTAACAACTTCACCCTGACAGATATCGCCAGGTTTAACATCCTCAAGTCGAAGGTATCGTTGCTCTAAAACACTTGGCTGCATTGAAACTTGGAAGAGACGATCTGCGTAAGAATATCCAATAACACGAGCCGAGTGCACGGTTCCAAGTTTGTAGTCACCAAATAAAGGCGAAATCTCATCAACTCGCTTATCATCAAGTCGTGAAATATGAGCAAATCCTCGGATATTCTCAACACCAGTCTCAATGAACACTCCGACATCAGGTTCAACAAATGCAATTTTGGCGTCAGACAGAACTTGACCAACTGATAATGACTCTGCAATAGCAGAATCAGTTTGAGCAGTTTCAGCTACTTCGCTATCAGCCTCTGCAGCCTTTGATGACTCAGATGCACCTAATGAAACAAAGTGAGGTAATAATGAAAGTCTAAACTTCTTATCGTCTGCAGATGGTAAATATGAAACAACACGAGCTTTAATCTTTCGGTCTGTTTTGTATTTCTCCGAGAGACTGACACCATCATGACAACCTGCTTGAAAAAAATCAACTGTACCTTCAATTAAACCAGCAACTTGACCAGCAAGACCAGCAGAATAAATCTGAGTAGGTATAAAGTCAACGAGACAACCCGGAAGAATTGAGTTAACATCTTGAACTGTCGAGACTGGTAAGATCTTCTTGGCATGTGCTGTACCAGTAAGAGTAAGAGTTCTACCGTTGGATGATTTGTTCATGGATGATAATAGTAGAACTTGACCTTCCTTGAGCTGTTCTGGCTCATATCCAGCATATTCGAGTTCCTTGTTAGACATGAAACCTGAGACATCTGACATACCAACATCTAAAACGACACCATGGTCTTCGACACTCTTAATAGAAGCTTGGACTGAAATTCCCTTTGTACTTAAATCAGAGACCTCGATAGAAGCATTTACAAGCTCAGGGACGATTGATAAAGTAATGTGTTTCTTCGCTGAAGTCTTGTCGGTAGCGGGAGATGACTTCTCAACAACGACAGCACGTAAAAATTGACCAATCTTGAACAAAGTCTTCAGATCCGGCATCTCATTTTGTTCAGCCTTTTCGTCAGAGTTTTCTCCTTCTTGATCTTCTTCAACATCTTCAGTTGCCTTTTTATCAATAGCTTCAAGCTTTTGTGTGATTTGCTCAGAGACGTTGGTGATAGGAATATATCCAGTAAGACTATTTGGAAGTGACAGTGAAACATCAAAAGCATTGATCTGACTAACTTGACCAAGAACCAGTGTTCCAGGAATAAGACGTTTAAATGAAAGACCTTCAATTTTAATCCTGCTCGAAGCTGAATCATCCTTCGAAGCCTTCTGACTGTTCTGTTGCTTCCTGATTTGACGTTGACGTATCCGTGATGCCTTCTCGGTTTTGTGGTCGTCTTCTGTGCGAGCTTTCTTTGCTGGCTTGTCGCTAGATGCCTTTAAATAGACGTTAGTGTACTAGATCTCTTAAACTATCTCCTAAAACTGACATACTTCAAACAAAACGTCCTTTGCTGCTTCATTGGTAGCATCCTTATACTCCATAGGAGTCAGTCCAGATGCACCACCACGGGGAAAGTCAGAAGCTTCCTCAACCTTCTTCAAGGTAGATTTTACTGTAGGTCTTTCAATTTTAGTCTCAGAACCGTCGAATTGCTTGCGCTTTCTTGAGTCATTGGATAGTTTCTTCGGATCGCCGCCCATTGGCTTGTTGGACTTGAATGGCTTCTTGCTGAAGCTAGATTGCGTGACAGCAGTGCTAGTACCACCCTTCTTGAACCCTCCCGAAGGTGGCCCACCGCCTGATTTCCGCTTAACTGCTGGTGCCATTTTACCACGGATCAGCAGAGGAATGAATAATCGAGTTTGTACGTAGAACGCTTCTTGGTACGCAAGACAGATGCAAGCCGTGAAGCTCTCAAATTTTTTTTTCAAAACGCGCTGGGAGTTCTGCTGACACTCTACAGGTTTGTAGATATTTAAAGTTTAGCTGACCCCTGATAAAACCGAGTGACCTTGGCGCGGCATATGACTGTTCAGTCCAATTTGAGTGCAGTTTAACATGGCAATTGAATTAATGCCCATGGAAACGTCATTAACTGCAATCAGTGAAGCAAGCCATTATTGACACGCTGTTGGAGTCGGTTGGCTTGTCCTGCCCATGCAGTTAACGCAGGAGCCTGCATCAATAACGCAGCAGCTAACGCATCCGCAGATCTAATTAATTAAAAACAGGCGTGGAGCAGATCCCCATACAGTATATACGAACTATACATAGTTAACAACATCAGCACTCACTCCTCCGCATACCTCCCCGAAACGGGCAAGTCCTCAACTCCTCCCCGTCTCTGCGCGTCTCCTAATGTTACCCAAACACGTCCCGCGACAATATCACCCCGCTGCGATTGTCGCTGCCGTCGCGTTTATGCCTGAACCGTTGGCGTCCGGATCGGGCACTCCACGTGCGGCGCCAGGTCACGTGCGGCCTCGCGTGCGCGTTAAGCGGCCGACGCGTTAAGTTACTGCAGTCCAGCTGCAGCCACTCTCCTCGCCGTCGTCCTGCTCCTGCAAAAGCGCAAAACTATCCCTGCCCGCTTTGGACAGGTCCTGCTGTTCGTCCCCCGCAAGAGTTGCTCTTCGCCCGCGACCACGTCCGTACAACGCTTTTCGTGACTGAACCGTCTGTTCGCGCCTCTTTTCCTGTTCGCGTCCTCGTCAGCCATCGCACTCTAGCTGGCTGCGTCGCTTGATTGCTCAAGTTGCCGCACTCCACGCTCTCTGGCGCCGTTTCACAATTCACGCGCCACTCGATTCGCCCTACTTTCAGCAGTTATTTTTGAGTAAGTGCTACTTTCTGAAGACTGCAAGTAGTTTGCCATTCTAAAAAACACCTGTGCTGACTGTTAATTGCGCGGCAGAATCGGCTTTTCATCCCTTCGTCACACGCATCATGGACAGCCTAGATCGACAAGCTAAGTCCGTCCAGCGGTGGATCCGCTCGACGCGTTTCAATCGACTGAACAAGTCAACACGAATCTATGCCATTGTGACTGCAATGCTGGTACTATTCACATTTTTCACCCTTCTTCCCGGCGAAGATCGGATCCCAGCAAACGGATACTACCTCCCGAACGACATCGTCCCTCCGCTCCTGCAGACTCCCGAGTTACGATGCCCCGCGCACTTGAAGAGACCGCGCACAGTTCTCACCTCAAACATGAATCCACATCTTTCCGCTCTCCGCGTCAACTTTCAGGCAGGTGGCCCTGGCGGCAAGGAAGGATTACGATACAACCCCTCGATCATTCCTCTTCCTCAATCCGCGCCATATCCTTACTTTGGCGTTTTCGCAGTAGCGAAGGGCAGCAATTACGAAGTCTACGCATGCTTCGTGTCTGTTGGCCAAATGAAGCTTACCAAGCGTGTTGGAATGCGCTGTGCTACACAAGCCGAGAAAATTGCTCTCACCACACCATCCTCTGCTGAATGCCAAGATCACCACTACCTTAGCCTGCGATCGGGTCCGCAAAACCCACGCTTATTTTTAAGTCCCGATGGTGCTCCACTTTTGTCTTATTCGGGAAATTCAGAAATCGGTTGCATTGGGGCATACGTGGCTGACCTGCGCACACTGTATCCTCCGATTGTGAAGTACTTCCCAGACGCAAAGGTTCAAATCTTTGAACCTGTTGAACTTAAGCGCCCAGGAACAAGAAAGGATTTTGAAATGGATTGGATTTTCATGTTCGATGGTAACAAGACTTATGTCGAGCAAGAACTTGTTCATCGCAAGTTCTCAAGTCTGTGGGATCAAGAAAAAGATTTATCCACAAAATCATTCAAATGTATTTCTAAACTCTCGACGGATTCTGAATCAGTCGAAGTACAGCATGCTACCAATACACTTCGATTATCATTATGTGAGTTTCCTTGCACAGCTACTCGCAAAAACACAGTTTTGCTTTCAATTATTCATGTTAAATATGGTAATGGCTACCATCCAACATATGAGCGACGCGCAATGATTACAAAGTCAGAATTCCCATTCGACATCATTGGTATTTCACCACCATTGTTGTACACTGGAGTTGACGATAACGAAATGTCTTATACTTCAACAATTGCATGGGATTCACGACAAGAACCACGAAAGAGCCGTCCAGATGTTTACAAGCTCGATCTGAAGAAGTATGCTGTTAAAGTTGGAGGTGCTCCGGCGGAAGGTATTCCTAATGTATCTGAAGAAACTAGCCATGAACCAGAACCGGAGAAGAAGGAAGAAGAGAACAAGGAGGTTCCAAAGGAGAAGACGGACAAGCGAAGTATCGCCAACCGTGCACCAGAACCTCAATCTGGACCTCAACCTGGTGAGACTCCACAAGAGGCGAAAAGACGACAACTTCGTACAAAATTGGAGAAAGCATGGAACAAAGAGATTTCGCATGATTATACACTTGAGAACCCTCAACTTAAGGGACTTCAGAGCGATTACTATCATGGATATTTAAATGACATTGTACTTCTCAACTTTGCCATTGAAGATCGGGATTACGCTACTTTAGACGTTCGGGCTGGTGATCTTATTACTTGCATGACTCAATGTAAGGGTTAAATGTGCTTTCATCATTCAGGTTGGCAAAAAAATGTACTTATTAATTTATTATTTTAACTATGAAAATAGTTCCGTAGTCGAAGAGACACCTGTAGACTAAAAGAGTGACAAGGCTCCGCACAACTCTTTCGCACCGCCTCCATGTCGATCTCAACACCTGCGCATCATTTAAAACACTCTGACACAGTGTACCTGATTCGCATCATTGTACAAACTCTGATACAGCATACTTGATACAAGCAGTGATATTTAGTACATGGCATTGTCAGCCGTGTCATACTGTTCCATGCGTCGGATGTGGTACTTGTCGGACGCCGACAGCCAGATTAACAAAATGAGGAAATTCTTGTTAGGCATCAAATCCTCACGTCGCGTCACCCATCTCAACATCAACATCATTTCCCGCTGCAACCTCCATACTTGTAGATTCGTCCGCATTTTGTTCTTTCAAAGCTGCCTTTCGAGTATCAATTAACACTAATTTTTCTAACAATGTTGCACGTTTAACTGGTGGTTTTCTTGATCCAGTTGACCATTCTGCATCTTTATACCGTCCACCCAATTCTTTCGCAGCTTTATCAACTTGCTCTTTCGGCACAAATTTACCAGGATGTAAACGTAATTGTTGCCTGATAGTACCTAGTAATTCAGTTTCTATCAAAGTTAGTGTTACGTGTATCAAATACCAAAATGTTTGTATCTTACCACGGTTAAAGAACATGTATGTACCGACAGTATCTTCCCATACGCCTTCATACAATTGAGAGCCCAGCGAGATCAACGGCTGCTTAGTGTGTAAATTCACAATTTGGAAATCTGGATTGCTTTCAAATGCCGTCGGCGCCAGAGATATATCCAATGGAAGTAATATTTCCTGAAATTGTTAGTCGTCAGACCGACAACGTATTAACTAAAACACATACCACTTCATCATCTGGAATTTGTCCATCATCAACTCCATTATCTTCCTCACCAACATCCTCATCTTCCATATCATCGTCTTCATCCTCGTCTCCCAAAATGACATCAATTCCAGGATCGTCAGAATCTTCAGATTCATCATGTACTACAGCTCTTCTTTGTCTTCGTAGTGGTCCGTCATTATCATCTTCGCTCTCATGATTACTAGCGTCATAATCTTCGTCATCGTCATCATCCATGTCATATTCATGCACATTTAATTGAGCAGTACCATCAACACCAGCATCTTCCTCTGAAAATGTTGTATTTTCATTATTTGTCGCCGTGATTCTGGAACTTCTAGCTGACTTGCGAGCCATTATGACTTTCCTCCGTCAAAAATAGCATCGAACCTCCAAAATTTCAATCTCTTTCGCTGTATCGCTCGAAATTAGTTCAACGAACGCGTCCTGCAGCCATTGAGCGCGCGATTCACGCGTCAAGCACAGATGCCTCCAAGACCGGGTAACTCTTGCTTTAAAATGAAAAAATAAAAAAATAACTGATTCGACCCAGGATCGAACTGGGGACGTTCTGCGTGTTAAGCAGATGCCATAACCGACTAGACCATCGAACCAATTTCTTACTAATGTTAGAGATGCAACCGAATCAAAGGAGGGGAGCCGATTATGTAAGCCGAGGATAAGCCGAGAGAGAATCGAGAGTAAGCCGAGAGCCGAAAATGTTTATAAAGCCATCTATTGAGTTGTCTACTAATAATCCCCAGGATCCTTTATGGATACCTCGAGGTGTTTATATACGCGAGGCTACGGAGGACGGCGAGCCAAAGGACAGCGTGGCAAGATCTTGAGAGAAGTCATGAGAATATCCG